>CAJVPK010000136.1:0-58594 GCA_910592015.1 Diversispora eburnea | reverse complement strand
GGTAGAAAAGGTAAGTAAATATATTTATTAAAAAAATAATAAAAAAAAAGAAATAAAAAACCTACCTACGCCATTTCACGAACTCAAGAGCACAATTCTGAGGAAAGGTAAGTTAAGAAGAGGTAGAAAGGTAAGTTAAGGAGAGGTAAAAGGGTAAATTAAGAGGTAGTGAATTATTTTATTAAAAAAATAATAATAAAGAAAGAAAAAGCCTACACTATTTCGCGATCGCCTGCACAATCCCTAAGCTTTATTTTTTAAAAAAAAAAATTTTTTAAAAAAAAAAATCTATAGATCTATAATTTTGGGGGTTCACAACTATTTCATCTTCTGTTGAAATGCTAATTTCGACTGGAGTTACACTAAATTTTGTCCTCCGTAATAATTTTGATTCCCGTAAATATTTTCATCTTTTATAATAATTTCGAGATTAATTTTGAATTTCAGAATTCAATTTCGGGATTATTTTAAATTAACTGGGGTCGAGTTTTGAATTTTTAATTTTGGGAGCATGTATAGATAGAACGACCTTGTTTTTGGCTACAAAATAATATATATTTTATTATTGTAGCATCGATATTTGTGAAGTTATTTTGGTTTAAAGAAAGAGCATCTGTAAAAAAAAATCATACGAAAATTTCCAAAAATTTTTATACAATTTTGCAGAATTTTGTACCACAAAATTTTCTACAAAATTTTGGTAAAAATTTGCAGAAATTTATACAAATTTGCAAAAATTTACATAAGTTTTTTAAAAATTTTCACACGATTTTTTTTATAGACACTCTTTCTTTAAATTAAAATAACTTCATGAATATCGATGCTACAATGATGAAACATATATTATTTTGTAGCCAAGAACAAGGCTGTTCTATCTATCTTAGAAATACCTTAGTAGAAAATCATAAGTGAAGTTAAAAAAATAGAAAAAATATATGAAAATTTGTAGAAATTCAGAAATTTATACAAATTTTCATCTTGTAAAATTTTCTAATAAAATTTAAGGCAAGACCTCACTGGAATAATAATAAAAAAATGGTACTCTAATAGAAATATAACTTCCATCAATTGCTTTAATAACTTGTGAAAAATCTTTAATAGATAAAAATCATTAATAACTTTTTACTATTTATTAATATTTGTTGAAAATTTAAAATAGAAAATATTATAAATATTTTTTAAATAAAAAATAAATTAAAGAAAATTATTTGATTTTTTTTTTTAAAAATTTTTTTTTTTGTTTCAATAAGGCCTTGTTTTAAATTTATTAATTAGAATTCTTTTAAAAATATATTTATAATTAATTAAATAGTATTTTTAAAATAATAATGAAAAGTTAAAATACCAATATCAAATTATTATGCAATTGTATAAAATAATTTATCAAATTACAAAGTTACAGTTAATTTTAAATGTAATGATATTCTGTGGTTTTCTGTTGTTCCAAATAAAATTTTACTTAAAATTTATTCAAAAGTATTTTTATTAAGTTGAAAATATTTTTTAAATTGTTTGTTTTACTATTGTATGTAAATGTTTATAAATCAAACTGTATTTTTGCTTTTTTTTAAAATTTATTTTTATTAAGAGTTTGAAATGTTTGAACAACTTCAGTTAAAATTTTAATTTTCTCATCACTTGAACTACTTGAGTTACTTGAGGAAGAAGAAGTTTTATATAAGATGTCTATTGTAAGTAAAAAAATTTGGTGGTTTGTCATAATAAAAATAATAATTTATAAAATATATAAACTATCACAAACATGATTAGATTAATTTTGAATTTAGCCAATTAGATATTAATCTGAATTAAATTTGAATTGACCTAATTTAAATTCAAACTTGTATGTGAACATATCCATTTATTATTTAGATAAAATATAAGTAAATTGTAGATCATGTAACAGGTGATATACCAGGTGCATCACTTAGGTAAATTACCTGTTGCACATAACAGGTATATTACCTAGATTAATTACTTGTTACTAAAATTAATAGATTTGTAAAATCTGTAAATTTCATAGTATAGTATATAAATTAAAAAGATATAAATATAAGTCTTCCTTGACCTTGGAAAACCAGAGACATAAACAGAAATTCAAATAAGAGATTTGAATAGATCTGAAGTCCCCTTTGATAGTCTTTATTTTATACCTTTAATTTCTAATTTCTACTTTTATTTTATATTTTTATTTTTATACTTATCATTATATTTATTAATAAAGTTATAATCCATTAAATATTCCAATTAATTCTTTATATTATTAATTTGTCATGTAATCAACCATAAATTCCAAATAAATCTTGTGTAATTAACCTTTAGCTATACATCTTACCAAGTGGACAGGCTAGTTTGATGTACTAAAATCTCTTTACAATAAAGAACTCACTCTGTAATATTCTCTTAAAAGTCTTAGATAAATAATTTAAGTTGAGTTGATCTTAGTGATCCTCATGAAATTGTAGTAAATTATTTAAGTAGTTTAAGATATATGTTTGAGATATTTGTTATTCTTCGGACCCTTGTCCACAAGTTGGTATGACAAAGTTTTTTAAAAATTTTTTTATTAATTTGCTCCCGATTTGTGAAGTGTAGAGCGATTTTCTACTAAGGTATTTCTAAGGTAGAAAGAAAGATCTTGTTCTTAGCTACAGAATGATATATATTTTATTCAAATAGAATCGATATTTGCGGAGATATTCATGTTTAAAGTCAAACGCTTGTGAAATTTCCGTCATAAATTTTCCATAATTCTGGTCAAAATTATGAAAATTTCTGTCATAACTTTTCTATAATTTTTCATAATTCTGACCAGAATTAAGGAAAATTTATGGCAGAAATTTTTCACAAACGTTCGATTTTAAACGTGAATATCTCCGCGAATATCGATGCTACCGGAATGAATCACATATTATTTTATAGCTAAGAACAAGGCCTTTCTTCCTATATGAAAAATATCTTAGTAGAAAATCGCTCTACACTTCACAAATCGTGAGCGAATTAATAAAAAATTTTTTTTAAAAAACTTTGATAAATATGAATAATCATCAATCGTGAATAATTGCGATTATTCGTTGATTAACATTTGTTGATAGTCGATTTTGTATTCGCCAGTGCAACTAGCATCTCATACACTGATTTTATATCTCACGTGTACTTCCAAAATAGTATAAGTGGAGTACGAGTGCAAATACTATAATTATAATAATTATAATTCTGATTTAGATAATTATAAAAATGAATAATTAAATTAAAAATGAAAATATAAGTGATAAAAATAATAATGAACAATATTACAAATGAAATAATAGACAGAATGAATTATTATATAAAATTTTTTGGATATAGCAGTAGATTTAACAATCAATATTTATATTGCAGAAAAAGAAATAATTTTTTTTTTTTGAAATAATGAATAGTAATAGTATTTGTCTCAAAGTATAGATTTTTAAAATGATTTTTTAAATAATTTTTTTTATTAAATGATTTTTTAAATATTCTTTATTAAAATAATTATCTTCTATAATTTTGATTGTTCAAATTAATAAATTTTTTAATTAATAACAAATTAATATTTTTTTTTTAGATTTGGTACCTATATTACATATGGACTGGAATTTGGAAAGCTTATGAATGGAAATATGCGTTGGTAATGTTGATTTAATAAATCCTGCTGAGTCTTTACAAAAACAAATAGATGAAGTGCAATTAGATATATTAATAACGAATCAACTTGAGCCATAATTAAAAATATAAAGAATGGAAATTTTTAATACCTTGAAAATATATAAAATTAAGCCTCCAGATAATATCATTGCTTCTGTTCATAAACAATTGTCAAAAATTTGAACCATAAAAAAGATATGGGAATGGTAGAATTATAATAAATAAATAAATAAAAATTAAATATTTTTATAAAAATTTACTATTATAACCTACTTTTAAACTGAACTCTCAAGAATACAAATTTCTTTAATCAATATATCGTGTAATAAAAATTAAACGGGTCACATGGCATGGTTATCACTTTAAATATTATCAAATACTTGAACATGGTTACTATGGATATTATTTTTAGAAAAGATTAAAAAAAGGATTCAATCTGAAGAAAGAGAAAAAGGTAAAGAGTAGTATAAATAGAAATCAAGTTTACTAAAATAAAAGCACTTAACCGTATTAATACAGATTCTATAATTAAATAGTAATAAAATTTATGATGACTTAATTAAACTTGTCTTTTATTATAAAAATGTCTTCAATGTAAACTTTTATCTTATTTGATCTAATTAGAGAACAATGGCAAAGTTATTGTTATTCAATTTTAAAATTCAAATCGGAATACTCAAAGTATTAATACTTGTGTAGCATGATGAGCAAAAACTGGTAATTCGTTCTAGATTTTAAAATCTCCCGAGAGAAGTATAAAATTTATTTTTATACTTGCATTTACCTTTTTTAATTTTTTTTTTTTTTTTTTTAAAGTATTATTAAAACTAAAAAAAAATATGAAATTTAAATTTTATTTTATACGTTTTTTTTTCCTTTTAAAATTCTCATTTGATATATATTTTATTTGACTCTAAAATTAATAAACATATAGATATGAATATCTCTTTAATATAGTATATAATCAAAACAAAAGATTCTAAAAACTATAAATTTATTTAATTTTCAATACGCACGTAATGTAGTATATGCATATGTAAAGCGCGAATTACTGAATATAATTTCTAATTTATTCAAACTTTACATGTGACCTTTTTTTAATTATCAAGAAAAGGACTAACTTTAAAAATTAGTTTACAACGCATATACTGAGTTTATAGATTATTAAGTAAAATTAAGTATAAATAAAATAAAATGACAAGAATACTAATACAAATAAAAAGAATATTAATAAAATACTAATAGAAGTTTTGTCTTTTGTTTATAAGCCGATACCCAATATTCCGGCAACCATACATATTCCCAACAATATTAAAGAATAAAGATTTTGAGAAATGAAAGAGTTAGAAGATGATGTTGCTGATGGAGTTGCAGTAGTAGTTGGGATTTCACTGGGATTAGGGCCTCCGCTACCAGTTGGGCCATTGGTATTAGGTTTATTAGTGTTAGGGGTTGATGTAGTAAAAACAGCAGATGTTGTGTAATAATTTCCAAGACATTCTTCTCGGCAACTTTCATAATCGGAACTGGCTAAAAAATTATTAATTAAAAATATTTTAAGTAAAAATATTAGAAATAAAAAAGAATTATAAGTAAAAAAATATTATAATTACTTTGGTTGCACTTTGCGAGACATGAGTTAGTTTTATCGATATCTGATTCACTAGGATTTGGCACTCCAGCACATTTAGCACGACAATCTAAGTAGTCACTAGCAGTGGCAACACAATATTGTGATATACAAGACGCAATTGCTATTCGAAAATGAGAAGAGAGAAAAACAAAAATTAAATTAATTGAACAAAAAATAAAGAATATAAAATAAAATGAATAAAATAAAATTAATACATACAAGGAAGAGGAGCAGTAGTAGTGGGAGCAGCAGGAACAGTTGTTGCTGGCGAAGAAGTAGTACTACTACCACTTTGACCATATACAAGATTCGCCAAAACGAGAATAGCAAAAAATACGATAATTGAATTGTTCTTCATTTTATTATTTGGGTATTAAATTTCTATTTTTGTTGAAGAAGGTATGAAACAAATATTAAAATAAAATAGTTTTAAAATATTTAGAAGAAAGAGAGAAGAGATTAATTACCAGAAAAAAATATTAAAAAATAAAATATTAAATTAAAGTAAAATAAATTTTTTGAAAAAAAAAAAATGGAAATTTCGAAAAAAAAAGGCGTGGAGTCAAAGAGATAAATTGACCAATTTTATATAAAAATTATGAGTTATTTATTAACTATATTTGTTTTTTACTGAAATAGTAAATATAATTAATTTATTTATTTACTTTGATATTATAAATATTTATATAAAAAAATATAACACGCATAAGTGCACAACTTTTTGTTCACATCGAAATTAAATTATTCAATTTACACATACATGACAAACATACATAAATTATAATTATATTAATTATTTAAAACGAATTTAAGCTATGATTATTTATTTATAGGATTTATAGAAGATAAATAAAAATAAAATTCAATTATTAGTGATCATTAAAAATGATCCTTGGCTGAAGTTATTGATAAAAATAATCGTAATAAATTATTTTGTATTTATAGAAATAAAGTTATTATTTATTATTTATATTATATCATATTTATATTTTATATTTGATTTGCTCTTCGTTATTTTCTCATAACCAAAAACAGAAATCAACTCAATTTTGTGGACGATGAATTATTCTTTTTCTTTTTCTTTTTATAATATATAAAAATTTTTTTTTTTGTTAATCGTTTCTTTATTTATTTCCTTATTTTCATAATAACGGTATTTTTGTTTATCGTACAGTAATATTTTGTGAAATTCTTATTTATTCACTGAAATCACGTGTTTTAATGCAAGTTCATTGTAAATGAACATATTAAAGCGTAAAATACCTCGTTAATTAAGTGGTTCCTGCAAGAAATTTTTTTTTTTTAGTTATGTAATGTAAACATTTTGAGTGTTTATCTCTTTTTTTGCTCCAATGAAACATTCCCTTGTTTCATTCTTTATCGTGAACAATAAGAAATGTTAATTAAAAAAAATTCACATTATCTTTTATTATAAAAAAAATATTGTAAAGATTGTATTGGTATTAAATCTGTTTATAGTTAATAAATTTAAAACGACCGGATAAATTGATTTTTGATTCCTTTATTTATCATTTTATATCTATTATATGTAAACTTTAAGCCTCATAATAATTAATAAATACAGTATCTACTAAGTTTCTTTTCTTTAAAAGAAAAAGGCTACCAGTTTTTTTTTTTTAAAAAAAAAAAGACTTTTTTGATTACTTATAATAAAATATATTTTTTTTTTTAAAAAAAAAAAACCTTTTTTGATTACTTATAATAAAATATTTTTTAAAACACTAGGGTCAAGCAGCTTAGTTTAGGTTAAACGTTATTAAAAAAAAAAAAAATTACGTACTAACTCGTCTAAGTGTGATTCTGGGGAATAAAATTAACACCTTTATATGGCCTTAGCTTATGAGGTCGGAGTGATCAATTGGGTCAATTAATTCACAGATATGTAATGAAATCAGTTTTATAATATATATAATATTTAATCTTGTACATTATCTATACATTTCTATTTAGATAACAAAATATAAATCTGTCGTTATTCTAATTTACAAATTTGAATACGCAACAGCTATTAAATTTTTTTTAATAAATAATTCAAAATATATTTATAAAAAAAAAAAATAAATAAAAATAAAATAAATAAATAATCTAATAAATAAATTTACATAAATTAAAATAGTGTTATTATAAAGCCCATATTTTTATAACATTATCTAATCCACCTGATGACAAAATAGAATCTTTATATTTTATACATTGAACTGGACTTCTATGTTCTCCCAAACTTGAATGTTGGAAGGAAATTCGATTATACATCTGAAATAATAGAAATATTAAAAAGAAATAAACATAATGAATATAAAAAAATATAATAAATGTAATATAGATGTAATATAAATGTAATATAAATATAATATAAATATAATATAAATATAATATAAAATGTTAATTAACCTTAATATCATTGGTATTAGCACTACAAATTATTTTATTAGAGTCAAATTGTAAACTTGTAATACTGTTGTCATATGCAAAAGTGTCAATTATTGATCCTGTTCTTAAATCCCATATCTTTTAAACAATTTGAAAAATATAAATCATTAATTCATAAAAAAAAAAACAAAAAAAAACAAAAAAACAAAAAAACAATAAAATAAAAAAATAAATTTAATATTAAAATATACAAACCTTTATACTTTTGTCAATACTTCCACTTACAATATGAAAATCATTAAATTGAAGACATGTTATTGGACCTAATAATAATTTGAATTAAAGATTAAAAAATATGAAAATTATAAAAATTAAGAAAATTATAATTAATTAATTATTTATTGATACCTGTATGACCAAGAAGTGTACGATGAACTTGTCCTGTTCTCACTTTTTTTTTTAATTATTAAATTTTGAGTTAAAAATATTATAAAATCAAATATATTATAAATCAAATAAATATATCAAACAAATCAATAAATCAATAAATAAATGAGAAGAAGAAATAAATAAAATGAATAAATAAAGGATACAATCCCACATCCGTATAGCTCCATCTTCTGTTCCACTTGCTAAACCATCATAACGAAATTGTAAAGCTCCTACAAAATCTCCTTGATCAAACAAATAACTATCTAATAGGAATCCAGTTTGCCTACGTTCAGCTTTAGAACTGGACATAGCCCACAAAATGTCCATAGTTAAAATGCATTGTCCTGTTTCCAAATCCCATTGTCTCATGGTTTTATCTGATGAACCTGTTACCTATATTAAATATTTTTCACTTTTCATTTTAAGTAATTAAATTATTTTAAATTATTTTAAATTAATTAAAATTATTATTATTTTTTTTTTTTGATCCACATACCAAACAACTTCCATCATAATGTAGACAGGTGACACTTCCACTATGACCTACTAAAGTTGCTAAGAAACAATTATCACCTATAAGGGATGATTCATTATTTTCAGTTGAAAGCTCAGAATGAAAGTTCAATTTTCCCATTAAATCTGTAACTGGTTCATTGGGTAAAACTGATTTGGATGTATCCCATTGTCTAATAGTATTATCACTTGATCCTGTGACAAGATGACTTCCAACTAATTGCATACAATTCACTATTCCTATAAATAAAATAAATAAATAAATAAATAAATTAATAATTAAATAAATTAATAATTAAATAAATAAATAATTAATTAAAATAATAAACGCAAATATGAATAAATTCTACCTTCATGACCATCTAATATTCCTAAACAACGATAACTGCTTAAATCCCATAATCGCAATGTTTTATCCATTGATGATGTGACAAGTTTTTCATCCGGTTTATCAAAATCCAAACATATGATCATATCATTATGTCCTTCTAAAACCTTCAAATTAAATTTATAAATAGATTAAATAGATTATAAATAGATTATAAATAGATTATAAATAGATTACAAATATAAATATATTATTACCTTTATACATGTTCCTGGTTCATATTTTGGTTTTGTCATCTTTTTACCTAAATTAATTATAAAAATATGATGATAAAATTTTATCATTTAATTAATTAATATAAAAATATCATGACAAACCTTTAATACTACGCGTTTTCTTTTCTGTAAAACCATTCATTTGTACCAAATCAGTGATTCTTTCATTTAAATCTTCCACTATTATTAAATTAAAATATAGTTAAAAATATATTGAAATATAATTAAAATATAAATTATAATTAGAATAATTTGTGAATTTTACATTGTTCAGCTAATTCAATTTTTCGTGAACTATATTTCGTTAAATCAGTCTCTAAATTGATTTTCCGAGCAGTCAATTCTATAATATCCATTTCAATTTTCTTGATCTCGGCAATTGCTCGTGACTTTATAAACAATAAAAATGAAAATGATATTTATTCCGAATATCTATCGGAACTAATCTTTTATATAAATTAATTAAAAGCAATGAGAATTATATAAATACTTCTTGTAGATGTAACTTGTCATTTTCTTTTACAACTCGATCGCGATCAGCGATGAGTTGATTAAGTGGCTTGATTTCATAATCCACTGATGCTGTATATAAAAAAATTAGATAAATATATATTTTTAAAATTGAATTTTTGAGTTTATCGTGAATATTAATTAAACGTTTCCAAGGTGAATATCGTTATACCAGTATCAGAAGTTGCATCTGGAGTAAAACATCCATCCGTCAAAAGACCTCTACTTTTTCGTTTATGAGGTTTTCCTTTTTTTTTTGCTACTTCCGCTTCCAGGAAGGTAGCTTTGTAACCCTGAAATAATGATAAAGGGGCCTTAGATTCGGGTATTTCAGCATCCAACAAAAGTAGTTCGGTATTCTTAATACTAATTCTATTAGGATAATCCTCTTGTGATGCAGAAATTTGGTTTGGACTTTCTTTCGACTGACGATTACTACTGTTAGTATATTGTTGTATGCGTCTTTGGTCCATCAGTTGAGGAGCTAGTTCAGATAGTAAAGCCACTGTGTCGCCCTTGACGGCTCGATGTGTTAGAGGTGAGAAAAGCATTGAGGCAGTAGTTGAAACGGTATTCGAAAGATTACTTGTAACTGTGTTTGAAAGACTTTCAAAGGAGACAGGTAAGAAGTCGGTCAAACGACTACCTTCTAGGTTAGAAGTCGAAGATCGAGCATTTGAAGTGTTAACAGTACTCATTATCTGATTTATTGTTAATCAATTTCGATTTACTGTTAGACCAAAAACTTATTATTTATAGTTGGACGGTTATAATTATATTTCAAAAAAAAAAAATTTTATTTGGATCTGCTAACTAATTTTGTTTCAAAATTTCCTATTTCATATAATAATTGTAACAATTGTAACTGATCAAAATAATCAACATTTCGATAAATTCTAAATTTACTTATTTTCGCTATATATGCTATATAAATATTTGAGATCTAATTTTATTAATTTCGAATTCTATATTTTTAAAGATTATAAATATATATTTTAGAATTATATATATATATATATATTAGAATTATATATATATATATATTACATATTTTAGAATTATGTAGTTTTTGTTATTAGAAAAGTCCAAGCTATTCCTAATATTTGTTCATCATTTTTAACCCTACAAGAAATAACTGCAATTGGATCACCCTCTTTGAGAGGAGCCGAGAGACATTTATTAGGTTTACCATAAGGATGTATTAGGAAGGAACCCTAAATAATATTTTATGAGAATAAAATATTATTATTTATTATTATTATTGTTATTTTTATCTTCTGAAAAAAAAAGATTTACCTCATAATTTGATTCTGCCAAGCACCATTTCGTGTTATTATGCTCAGCATAATATTGTGAAATCATTTGTAATGTATTATCTTTTGTATTCCATCCTAAACTTTATATTCTTTTAATAATTATTTAATTTGTTTGATTTGTTAAACAGCAAAAAATAAAAGAAATAATAATAATAATAATAATAATAATAAAAATAATAATAAAAATAATAATAAAAATAATAATAAAAATAATAAAACTTACATAGTATTGCCTTGACCAAATATTTTTATTGGCCTTTCACAATTATAATAACTTTGATGTGGAATTTCTAAGGAGAAACTAGTTTGTGAAGGTTGCTTATTACAATCTAATACATATAATGGATTGGAGGATGCATCCAGGCATTTCCAATGATATTCTTACAAAAATAAAATAAAATAAATTTAAAAAATATAATATATTGTAAAGAAAGAAAGAAAGATAAAAAATAAAAGATATTTTTTCATACTATTTTCAATTGTGTTGGTAAAAAGTTTTGGTACACTAGGTCCTCCTTGAATATGAGGAAAAGAAGGAAAAGAACTGCATTCTCGGAGAATACTTATGGAAAAAATCAATATCAAAACAATGTTGAAATTCATGATTACGTTCGTTTTTTTATAAAAAAAAAAAAAAATAAATTATCTCAAAATAACTCGAAAAATAACTCAAATAATCAAATAATGAATAAGCTTACTTTATATGGAGTGAATAAAATTGATTTGCTCCAATTATAGTTATTATATTTTATTATATTTTATTATATTGTATTGTATTATTATATTTCAGAATATTAGCACCCTTTTTCTGTTACAAACCAATAGTCGCGTTCTAGTTTTACATTGTATCAAAAAAAAAAAATGCTTCGCTTTTCACACATAAATTCAATATTAGGTTCTGATTTATATGAAAAAATTTGTAACTGTCGTGTCTTGGTGGTCGGTTCAGGAGGGATAGGTTGTGAACTTTTAAAGAATTTGGTTATGTCTGGATTTAAACAAATTGTATTAGTATGTACTTGTAATAACAAATAATATCAAATAATGTAACAAATAATTATCAAATAATATCATATAATAAATATAATAAATATAATAAATATAATAATTTTTATTTTTTCAGGTTGACTTGGACACAATAGATTTATCAAACTTGAATAGACAATTCTTATTTCAAAAACAACATATCAAAAAATCAAAAGCTCAGGTAATTACTAATTATATCCTATTTATCTTTTATATCTAATTATTCTCATTGAATTCTTTTAAATATTCTTTTGTAGGTTGCACGCGAATCTGCTTTAAAATTCAACCCAAATGTTAATATTATTGCACATCATGCAAATATCAAGGATCTTAAATTTAATGTTGAGTGGTTTAAGGGATTTGATATAGTGATGAATGCTTTGGATAATCTTGGTAAGAGAAAAGGATTTATAATTAAATTAATATTAATTAATTAATATTTAAAATAAATATATTTAATAATATTTAGACGCGAGACGTCATGTAAACACGATGTGTCTGGCTGCGGATGTTTCACTTATTGAATCTGGATCTGAAGGATATTTAGGACAAGTGACAATTATTAAGAAAGTAATTAAAATATGATATTTTATGATATTTATAATATATTTTGCAATAAATATTTACGATATTTGAACAATATTTATAATCTATTTAATATATATTTAATATATTAGGGAGAAACAGAATGTTATGAGTGTCAACCTAAACCAACAAGAACTACATATCCTGTTTGCACGATTCGTAGTACTCCAAGTAGTCCAATTCATTGTATTGTTTGGGCAAAGAGTTATCTTTTTAAGTAATTATATTATATATATATTATTATATTATTCATTTTATTTATCTTTATTTATCATAATTTATCTTTATTTTCTAAATAATTATTTAGTCAATTATTTGGATTGCCTGAAGATGACGATGAATTAGATCAAGAAATTAATAGTGAAAATGGTGAATTCTTATTTATTTTTTTTTTCTTTAAAAATTTGATTCTTCTCGTTTAACTTTTTGAACTTATCATTAAATAAATTATATTATGATATTTTTACATTGTGATATTGTTATTTTTAGAAAAAGAAATTGCTAATCTCAAAGAAGAATCCCAAGCGCTTAAACGCGTAAGGGAAGCGATAGGTTCAGATGATTATCCCAAAATAGTTTTCAAAAAAGTTTTTCAGGAAGATATCAATCGTTTATTGACGATGGAGGACATGTGGAAAACTCGAAATACTCCAGTGCCTCTAATTTACGAGGATATAGAAAAACTCAAAATCGAGGAAGAATCTCAATCAAATAATAATAATAATAATAATAATAATGATTTAACTCACACCACATTAAAGGATCAACGATTATGGAGTTTAACTGAGAATTTTTGTTTCTTTTTAGAGAGGTTCGCAATCAAATTTTAACTTTAAATTAAAAAAAAAAAAGATTAATTTTGAAAATTACTTAAGATCACTGGTGGTAATTGTCACCATTTGCAAAATTAAATTTACGTGGGCAAAGTTAGGGTTAGGGGTTGATCAGGGAATTATGTAATTTTGCCTAGTGGTGACAATCATCACCAGTGAGCTAATTAATTTTAATGATTTTTTTTTTATAATTAATTTTATTTTTATACCTTTTTAAATAGTACTCAAAAGTTGAGTACTCGTTTATTAAAAGAAAAATCGATTAATCCTGATGCCATCCTTCAGTTTGATAAAGATGACGAGGATGCTTTGAGATTTGTAACCGCAACATCTAATTTACGTGCAAGAATATTTGGTATTGAGGAAAAAACTCAATTCCAAGTAAAAGGTTATTTATTATTATAAAATACTTATTATCTTATTTTCTCTTTCTTATTTTTTTTTTTACGTTTTATTATCTCATTATTTTATTGTTCTATTATCTTATTGTTTTATTGTTTTATCATCTTATTGTCTTATTGTTTTATTATTTCATTGGTTCTGTTACCCATCTTCACATTATCTCATTTCGAAGTATGCAAATATATCAAATATATGAAAATATATTGATATAATTATCTGATTTGTTGGTATTTTAGCAATGGCTGGAAATATTATCCCGGCGATTGCAACAACCAATGCAATTGTGGCAGGAATGATTGTAATGCAAGCTTTCAAAGTTTTAAATGGAAAGATAAACGAATGTCAAACTGTAATATATTAAAAAAATAATATTATTCTTTTCTAATTTTTTATTTTTATTTTTTTTTTTATTTTTACATTAATAAAATTTTTTTTAATGATTCATTTTCTAATTTACATATATCATATTTTTAGGTATATTGCGCACCCGAAAGACGCCCATCACCTATTCTATCGGAATCGTTAATGAAACCAAATCCTGATTGTTCTGTATGCCAATCCACACATGTCACATTGAAAGTGAACGTAAAGAAAGCAACTTTACGTGATTTTATAGAAAAAATTGTCCAAAGTCAAGATGATGGCGGAATGGACATCAGCGAAGCATCGGTAGAAGAAGGCGGAAGGTAAATTTTATCTTTAAGAATTATTTATATTTATCCATATATACGTATAAGATCATATATATTTCCTGTTTCTTAATTAATTAAAGTAATTAATTACTTAATCAATATTTTTGTTAATTAGGATTATATATGATATTGAATATGATGATCATCTCGATGCTACGTTTGAACAGTTAAATATTACAGATGGAAAAATGATAAAAGTTACACCGGAGGATGATGATATTAATAAATGTCCAGCTGTCTTTGCCATTTCTCACGAGTAAGTTATTGAATTAATTTTTTAATTTATTTATTTATTTATTTATTATTTATTTATTTATTTATTTATTTATTATTAATTAATTAATTAATTAATTATTTGTTTGTTTAGAGAAATATTTGAGAATCCAAATACGTGGTTTCATGTCGATGGTAACCCCCAAAAACTCGTTACAAATAATTCTAACATTTCTCAAATTTTCGATGATAATTATAATGATGATAATAATAATAATAATAATACACATAAAAGAAAAATTGAAGATTCGGATATAGATCTTCAAGAAACTACTTCATCCAATAAACGACCTCCAATTAGTGAAGAAGTCATTGTTAACGACGATGATATTATTATGGCAGGTGATGATGTTAACGAACCAATTATTATTGATTAATTTCAAAAAAATTTGCTATAAGGAATACAGAAAATAAAATTGGTAATCAAAAATAGTTTCACAAGTAAACAATTAGACCACTAAAGAAATTCAGCCTCACGATAATTTATTGTATTGTTGCATAAAATGTACAAAATTCGTTCTAGAAGTTCTTTCTGGAAAAAGTTTAAAATGTAATTTAAGCTTTCAATACACGTGTTTCTTTATTTTTTTTCTCAAATTTAAATTCTCCCAATTTTAGTCTAAATATTATTATACGGAATGCCGCCTCCTGCAAATCCCTCCGAACGCGCACCCCTCCTCAATGAAGAGGAGCGGGAACGCGAATCTGATTATTTTGCGTTTACGCCTGATCAATTAGCAAAGTTGGTAGATCCAAAAAGTCCTGAATTGCTAAGAGAAATGGGTGGTTCTAAAAAGATTTTGGAGGGTCTGAAAGTAGATCCTACGGCTGGTTTGAGCTCTGATGAAGGTTTAGAAGACACAAAACAACGACAACCTTTTCATTTGAGACGCAAATATTTCGGAAGAAATGTAGGCTTTTCCTTTCTGAATCTTTAATGTTCAATTCAAAAATCGCTTGACGTATTAAAAGTCTATTCTTTCCCAATTAAGGTCTTACCGGAAGTAAAGCAACAATCATTAATTTCTTTAATTTGGGAAGCTTATCAAGATAAAACTTTGAGTATGTGCATGCTTTCATAATAATTTATTTGTTGATAACTTATCAAATTGATTTTAAAAAATTTTCAAATCAATATTTAGTTTTGCTTAGTATCGCTTCAATTATATCTTTGGCGGTTGGTATTAGTGAAGACTATTCTTCTCGCCATCCCGAAGGTGAACCCCGTGTCGGTTGGGTCGAGGGTAATAATTTATTTATTTAATTTTTTTTTTTTTTGTAATTAAATTTTTAATGTATATATTTAAAAATAAATAAATAAAAAAGGTGCTGCTATTCTTGCTGCGGTTGCTGCGGTTGTTTTTACGAATGCAATTAACGATTATCAAAAGGAAAAACAATTCAGAAAACTCAACTCCAAAAAGGAAGATCGAAATGTTAAGGTAATCAATGAAATATTCAAATTATTTAAATTGTAAAAATGTTTTAAATTTTGATGTACATTTATATATATTTATATATATATATAATTTATTTATTAGCTTATTCGTAATGGCAAAGAACAAGAAATTTCCGTTCATGAAATTAATGTTGGCGATATTTTGGTAATTTTTTTTTTTCACAATTAAAAAAAAAGGAAAAAAACGATTTATTTAATTTAATCTCAACTGATTAATGTAAATAACATAAAAATTATTATAGCTTCTCGAACCTGGAGAAATAGTTGCTGTCGATGGTGTATATTTAAGTGGACATAATCTCAAATGTGACGAATCTACTGCAACAGGTGAATCTGATGCATTAAGAAAAGGAGAATTAGAAGCTGGCGGTGATCCATTTGTGCTCAGTGGTTCAAAAGTTCTTGAAGGAGTTGGAAGAGTAGTTGTCATTGCTGTTGGTTAGTAATTATTTGCCTTTGTTCAAGTTATAAAATATATAAAATATTAATAATTTATGAATTCATATAGGTCCAAATTCTTTCTATGGAAAAACTATGATGGTTAGTATTAAAAGAATGTAATCATCATCAAATAAAAAAATTTTCTTGAAAATTAATTCTTTAATTTCTGTTTTAGGCACTTCGTAAAGGTGGAAGTGAAGAAACTCCACTTCAAATGAAATTAGATTTACTCGCTGAACAAATAGCCAAATTAGGTGTCGCTGCTTCTTTAATCATGCTTATGTGAGTTTTAATAATTTTTTAAAGTATTGTATATAATTTTATTGAATGTTTATGAATATTTTTTACGTTGCAGCACTCTTGTCATCAAATATTTCATCACCGCTTCTATGGCAGATGAATTTCCTGATGCAGAATCTATTTTGGCTTCAATGATCTCTATAATTATTCAGGCCATTACTATTATCGTCGTTGCCGTACCTGAAGGAGTATGCAATACCTAAATTTTCTAAATTTTCTTACATCTTTAAAATAAATAAATATTACTCAACTATATTAACAAAAATTTCATTTTTTTTTTTATAAAAAAAAAAAATTCAAGTTACCCATGGCAGTAACACTTGCGCTCGCTTATGCAACCACTCAAATGTTGAAGGATAATAATTTAGTTAGAGTATTGTCCGCTTGGTAAATATCAATATTTAATTAATTAATTAATATTTCTAATTTGAAGTAAATTAATTATTTATTATATATTAAATCCAGTGAAACAATGGGAAATGCTACCGCTGTTTGCTCTGACAAGACCGGAACATTGACACAAAACAAAATGACAGTTGTAGAAGGAATTCTTAGTCAGAAAAAATTTGAAGATCAAAAGGAAATTTCTAAATGGAAAAACGAAGTTGCACAATCAATATATGACGTCATTATACAAGGGATTGTAGTGAATTCTTCCGCATTTGAAGGAAAGGATGAAAAAGGAAATGCAGTCTTTATTGGGTATGTTATTAATATTTAAGTTATTATATTGTTTAAAATAAATTAATTCATTCCTTAATATTTTTCTTCCTCTTTTACAATTCTTCTTCTTTTACAATTCTTCTATATTATAGTTCTAAAACCGAGTGCGCATTACTTGAATTTTCAAAATCTTTTGGTGTGGATTATAATCAATTAAGGTCTAATGATAAGCCTGTTAAGATTTATCCATTTGCTTCACAAAGAAAATCCATGACTTCTATCATAAAATTAAAAAATTCCGTTGGTGCAGAATATCGCGTTCACGTTAAGGGAGCCTCTGAAATAGTTTTAGGTGCTTGTACACATTACGTTGATGCTGAAGGAAAAGTTCAGCAATTCAATGAAAATTCCAGGCTAAATTTTGAAACCATTATTACAAATTACGCTGGTAAAGCTCTACGCACAATTTGCTTAGCATATCATGATATATCTATAAAAGAATATGAAAAATTCGATGATGAAAATCCTCAGATCAAAGATCTGATATGTTTGGGTATCGTCGGTATTCAAGATCCTTTACGTCCTGGTGTTGTGGAATCTGTTGAAGCTTTTAGGAAAGCTGGTGTCAGAGTTAGAATGATTACTGGTGATAATATTATGACAGCAAGTGCTATTGCAAAAAATGCTGGAATTCTTAAAGGTGGTTTTGCTACTACTGGTCCGGAATTTCGTGCAAAATCTAAGAATGAACAAATTGAAATTGTTCGTCGATTACAAGTTCTCGCTCGTTCATCTCCAGAAGACAAAACCCTAGTCGTTTCTCACTTACAAAATTTGGGTGAAATTGTTGCTGTTACCGGTGATGGAACTAATGATGGACCAGCATTGAAAATGGCTGACGTCGGTTTTAGTATGGGAATTGCTGGTACTGAAGTGGCAAAAGAAGCTTCTTCTATTATTTTAATGGACGACAACTTCAATTCCATCGTTAAAGCTTTGAAATGGGGACGTGCTGTTAATGACAGTGTGCGCAAATTCTTACAATTTCAACTCACTGTAAATATCGTTGCTGTCGTCTTATCTTTCACTAGCGCTGTTCTTAGTGATGAAAATGAATCCATTTTGACAGCCGTACAATTACTTTGGGTCAATCTTATTATGGATACATTAGCTGCTCTTGCTTTAGCGACGGAGCCACCTAGTGAAGATCTTTTGAATAGAAAGCCTACCTCTAGATTTGCTTCACTAATTAATTATAGAATGTGGAAGATGATTATTGGACAAGCAATTTTCCAAATAATTATTAGCATGACTTTGATAAATATTGGCTATGAAGTTTTTCATCTTGACGAAAGTAAACCCCATGACCAAATTGTTATGCGTACTTTAGTATTCAACACATTTGTCTTTCTGCAAATCTTTAATGAAATCAATTGCCGTCGAATTGATGATACATTAAATGTTTTCCGTAATATTTCAAATAATCATATGTTCATCCTAATTCAAATTATCGTTGTTATTGGTCAAATTGCTATTGTTGAATTTGGAGGTGTAGCTTTCGGTACAACATCTTTAAACTGGTATCAATGGCTTGTTACTGTTTTAATCGGATCTCTTTCCTTACCTGTGGGTCTAATTGTAAGACTTATTCCTAACTTCTGTGTACCTGAAAGTATCTTAAATGAAGATTTTAAACCTGAAGTAAGTCAGGAGAAAATGCTTTGGGAATCTAGTATTGGTGGTGTTGCGAAGCAATTGCAAGTTGCTAGAAACTTGAAAGTTTTTGGCGCTGTAAGAAAATCAAAAAGAATCTCAGTTCCAATTCCTCATACAAGTGAATCACATTAATTTTCTTTAGTCTATTTGTAAATTTATAGTTAAATAATATTTTATTGTATACCCAATTTTTATATTTTTTTATTCAATTTTTTTTTTTATTTATTAAATTTTTTTTTATTTATTAAATTTTTTTTACATATACTAAATTGAGTATTATGAATTTTAAAAAATTTAATGTTTAATTTCTGATCTTCGAGGATATTCGCAATATCGATCTCCCACATACTTAACTTGGAAAACACCTAAATGAATATATATATAAATATATATGTATAAATTAAATATTTTCATAACTAAAATTTGTATGATTACAGAAATAATTACCTTGTTGTGCTGTATAAATTGTATAATTGTATTTGTGAATATTAAGTACTGTCTGAGTTTCCAAAACACGGCCCGGTTTACGTTCTTTACCATTCGTCAATAATTTACTTCTAGTATAAGTAAATCGGAATGGCGGTACACCTGAAAATAATTTGATAAATAAATCAATATACGAAAAATGTGATTAAATTAATCAAATTATTTCAATTTTATTTTCATATTTACCAATGAAATCAATGATAATTTCTGTTTTGTCTCCTTCTCTAATATCTGATATAATATCTTTTCCTTCTGAAAGAATAGCTGTGGGTAAATCATAAATTATTTCTGTTAAATTTGAAACAGATCCACAGCATTGATTTTTTTGATGACAGATTTTAGTAATTGTCATGTTTCCTGGTTTGTCAGCTCCAAATGTAAAAATAGATTTTTTCGAAATTGCAAATTTTAATTCTCCATTATACTCGTAAGTTATGTTCCACGGAGGTAAACCTAAAATTATTTATTTTTTAATTAATAATAAAACAATTAATAAATATATACATATATTAAAAAATATCTCATCAATGTAAAAAAAATGAATTAATTTGGTAATTACCTTGTAATGAATAATCTAATAAATCACCAACACAATGTATTTGTAGAGGTAATGTCCGATCAATAGTCGCAACATCCGTAATTTGAACCAAAAATTTATCCTGTAAGGTATTGCTACAACCTTGCGAATCCATAATATGTACTATTGAAATTGTATACCCTCCAACCATTGTAAATTTATTCTTGTGATAAAAATAATATGTTGTATTATAAATATCTTCAATTGTAATGGTATCTATTTTATTGTCGTTTTCGTGAGTAATTTCGAATTGTAGAACAAAAGGTGCGACACCTGTTATACTGATTTCAAGAGGTTCCATAAAAGGATTTCCAATGCAGTGATATAAGATGTCTCTATTAATGAATTGAGCAGTCGGTTTGGAAATCACAGTTTGTTCAAGTACAAGTAAATATGGATATGGTTCAGTGTATAAATCATCAGAGATGCTTGTAAAGTTATAAATATATTGTCCAGATTTTTCTGTCATTAGTTTTATTTTGGTTGTAGGAAACCCTACAACTTGTTGATTTGTAATTTGATCATTACTCATGATTATATCGTAAGAAATTGCCCAGGGAGCTCGACCTTCAAAAACCAAACCAATCGTGTCTTCAAATCCTTCACAAACATTCTTTCTACGATAATAATCTTTTTGAGGCAAAGGTTCCGCTTCACCATCAGATATTCTCATTGATGGACGAGGCAACCATCTTGCTTCAATTTCCTTTAATTCTGGAATTATTATTCCATAACAAAATGAATCTTTAACTTCCAATAATTCATAACGACCAGGTTTAGTTTCGGTTAAGTAAGAATTTGGATTTCGTAAATTGCGTTCCTTTTGAACTTTATCATCCCCAATATAACGATAAGAAATGTCCCAGGGTGCATGCCCAGCTAATTGCAATGGTAATTTAACAGTTTTACCCTCAAGAAATGTGATCACTTCATGTGCAGACCTAAATCCAACTGTAGGTTTATCTTTCTTAACATCGATCGTAATATAATTTGATGTATTAAGATATTGACTACAACCTTTAGAGTCTGTAATCTTTACCAAAGTTACAGTATATAAACCTTGATTGTCAAATGGAGGTGAAGCAATTCTAAGACTAGTTCCTTGAACATCGGCTATAGTAAATTCATTGATTCTCCGATTATATACCACTTCATAACTTATAAATATAAAGGAATTTATAATTAAAATCAGATTTATTATAAAAATTATAAAAAAAAAATATTTTTTTTTTAAAAGCCATTACTTACATTAAATCAAATGGTCCCGTTCCGAAGAAGATCACTTCTAAATCAACACTATCTCCAACACAACTGTTTAACATTTGAATATTCGCTTCACGGAAAGAAGCATAAGGTTTTGGATGAACGGTTTGTGAAAATCGATGATCTATATTAATACCTTCAGTATAAATTTGATCGGATAGACGATAAAATATATATTCGTATTGTCCTGAGGTTTCTGGCTTTATGGTTAATGAATGTCTTGACTTTTCGACTTTTTCAATATTGCGTTTATTACCGAATTTATATTCGAGATTCCTGTGAATAAAAAAAAAAAAAAGAGAGACTAAATCAATCAAAACACGTGAATAACCTATAGTATCTATCATATAATTACCATGGAGGATTTCCAGTTAAAGATAAGATTATTTCAATTCCTATTTCTCCAGGACAATCCTCAGCTGGTATAGGATTGGTTTCCATTTTGACGGTTGGAGGATATGCAATAAACAAAGATTTTGAAGATGGTGCTAATATTTCACCAACACATCGGGAGTCAGATACAGAAAGAAGTTTATATATTCCAGGCTTATTAACTTTCATAAACCTGCTATTCTCATTACGAAGATCTATTACTACGTCAAATATTTCACTTGGTTTGACAGATGAAATTTCTGTGTTTTCTGTCATATCTTCAGACCAATATCCAACGCCTATTTTCCAAGGTCCTAATTACGAAAATAATGATTTAATATGAGTTATACGTATTATACACATCTACAAATTAAATTTAGAAGTGATCTTTAATTCGTGATTATAACTAACCTCTTCCTCTTAGAGCTAATTGAATATTGGCGTTTTTGTTAGGACGAACATACACGGGAGAGTCAAGAAAAAAGTTTGCAGTAGGTCTTGGATACACAAAAAAATCGGCCATAGTATTTAAAGTTTCCTCATCATAAAACGCATGTGTATTGTTTAAAACATCTTGAATTTGTAAGACTATTAAGGAGTAAGCCGCAACTGTATCGGCTGTAATATTTAATTGTACACGAATTAATTGATCACGAGCCCATTGATAATTATCGGATTCTGCTTGATTTAATTGAGATGACACGTAATCCGACCCAATACCGTCTATTGTCATATTGACCGCAGCATCATTCACCTTTCGTTCGTAATGAATATTTAATGGGGGTACACCTTCTAATACTAAATCAACATATATCTCGTCTTCGATGCATAAACTTGAATCTGATTTTGGAACCAATTTAGCTGTAGGACAATAAACTATAATTTCTTCCTTTCTGTAAATTTTTATCCCCATTTCATCTTTATCTGAAGATTCCTCGATTCTATATACACCTGGTCGATTAATCGGTATATAGACATAAACACCATCTTGAACTACATCCATGATACGATGTTGTTCAATATCCTTTGACGAAAATTGATGTAGAGTCTTGGCGTTAGTTTCAAAATCTATTCTTGAATACGTAATAGACTCTGGATAAGTTTTGTTGAATAATATTGGTAATTCTATTGTATGCTGATTTTTTTTAACATTTGATCTTTGCAAACAGAATTTTTCTTCGTCTGGATTTAATTTAGCGGTGGCATATGGTAATAATCGTACGGTATGTTTTCCCTTTATGTGAGAAGTATTGTGCCTCACAACTATATTTTTGAAATATTCATTTTTAACAAAATCCTCTTAATCATATAGAATAGGGTTAAAGGAATTATTACCTTCTATTTGAATATCTTCCTCTTTACTAACCGCACGAACTTTTTCACCTTTTAACCTATTGACTTGCTGTCGAACTCATTAAGAAAAAAAATGGAAAAAAGATGATAATTTAATATAAATTGAATCACGAAAAAAAAGAAAAAATGTTATAAATATTTTTTATTGTCGTTTTTTTTTTTTTGAAAAATTTGATTTTTCTTATTTGTGGTATAACAATTAACTTATTGTTATCTTTTGCTTACGTTGTTAATAGTATATAAGGTTAAAAATATATCCTCGAGTTATACTTGGAAGGAACTTACTGAGTAAAGACGACGAAGTTATTATGTCAGCCATGAATTTTTTTAATGCAACTTCATAAACCTTATCCCGAATAAAGTGAAATCAAAGATTAGCTTAATTTTACACGTCAAATTGGAATCAAAAAAAAAAATTTTTTTTTTTTTTAAAACATACCCATAGAGGGTTAAGAAAAGTAATATTGATAAAACCAGAAACAAAAATGCATATAAACCAAAACCCTAAAGGTTTTTGTAACCATGGTATTCGAAATGTGTATAAACCAATAAAGAAAATCACATCCAACAAACTCCAGTATAATACGGTTGAATAAAACGAAGATTCGGTATAAGAAAGATAATTATATGCTTTGAGTGATGATAAAAAACCATAAATTGTAAAAGCTATATATCTTTGTTGAGGCGCTGAGCATATGTTTAAGGATATCAAAGGAGGTTTGTTAGGAACCACATTTCGGATAACACGTCGTCGAGTGGCCATTTCGAAATGAATTGAATAAAAAAACAATAATCAAAAAGTTTTATTTATTTATTTATTATATACTATATTTATATATTATATTTATTATATTCCATTAATTAATAAATCTGATAATGATTTTCATAACAAAAAATGTCAACCTTCTTTATGCACGAATCTTATACTTTTATAGCTAACAATTTTTGGAAATTTATCTGAATGCCAAAGAAATAATTGCAATAATTAAAGGAAATGCAATGAGCTGGAAAATTGATGCTATCCAAATAATATCACTCAATAAAATGGATAGAAACGAGAAAATGACTAATCCGAAGAAGATCCACGTTAGAATGACAACAGCCTAAAAATATATGAATATCATTTGTATTAATAAAAAGTAATTATTAAAGTATTATATTTTATAGAAATTTATCCCTTACTTTAGTTGCCCCGTATCCTGCTAAAGTTGCCTTAAAAATATGAAATTTGAAAATTTGAAAACTTTAGTAAATCCTCTCAAAAAATTAAAATTAAAAAATGAAATAATTACAAGAGTTGCCACAGTAAGCATCAACAGAGCATCTCGAACCGCATTCGTAGCTTTTTTATAACGACTATTCTGTTTAAATAAATAAATAAAAAATTTTTAGATTATAAAACTCAAATTACAAGACAACGTATTACATAATATACCATTCGGCCTGCAGAATGCCCATCGACAGGTGGAGCAGCTGGTGTATTAGAAGTATTAGAAGTGTTACGCCCTTTGCGAAGCAATTCAGAAACGACAATTGCCACTGCCCAAATAATAAGGAGTGTAAAGAGGGCAACGAACATTGCTATTTTATTATTAAAAAAAAAGAAACCACCTTATAAATGATGGGATACAAATTTATTTATTTCTTCCCGAAATTTATATTAATTTACCCTGAAGATAGTTATTATCAATAGCTTGTCTATCAGTAAAAATGGCCATGATTTTTTGTTTGCCAAGAGAATCTTTGAAAACATTATATTCTTTTTAAAAAAAAATTGAGAATGACGTAATAATAAATCATATTCTGAGAATGAATTCATTTGTTATTTGTTATAACGACGTCAGTGAATTTTATCGTTGTAATTTATACGTAAATTTTTTTTGACATAAAATAAACAAATAAAAAAATTAATTATGTATCACGAAAATAAGATTGAAAAAGGATTTTTTACTGATCACAATATATTATAACAAACAATGTAGAAATGAATAAGTCAAAAAAATAATTTTTTTAATTGTGTCGTATATACAGTAATTTCATCAAATTACATATTGTTTTTTGATGTTATTCCATTTTTTAAATTTAGGGATTTTGTATCATTTGATCGTGTTGATTTTTTTTGATTCCGTGTCAAGGACACGTAAAAATTATTTTTTTTTGTATTTTTACTACGGTAATTGTGATATTGTTATATTATCATATTTAATATCCATTCACAAATAAAAGACCAGAAATTACTAGAAATTAATCACAATAAAGCAATAAAGCGTATATCCTAAACAGTGGGGATGAAAGAGGGTAGCAATTTTTTTTTTCCGCTCACTTCTATAAAATCAAAAAAAAAATAATAATAAAGATTTGCGAAAAAAAAGGTTGTAAAAGCAAATCCATCGAACTCAATTTTACTTAGCTTTAATCGAAATAAGGTACCTTTGCTTGATTTTTGGTTGTCTACGCACCCACGATTTTCTTCTACGAAGCAGGCCTAAAGGGGCTAATTATTTTTTGCCGAGATTGTTCCAACCCTATAGCAACTTCAAGTATTGAAATAAGGTACCTTTGCTTGATTTTTGGTTGTCTACGCACCCACGATTTTCTTCTACGAAGCAGGCCTAAAGGGGTTAATTATTTTTTGCCGAGATTGTTCCAACCCTATAGCAACTTCAAGTTATGATATTTTTTCTAGTAGATTCCAGTTGTTTTAGGACTTGAGAATATGCATTAATTTGATGAGAATTAAGCCACCAACATTATTCTCATCTCTTCAAAAATCATAACCCAAAATCAATAACATCAAATGGATCCGATCGCAAACACAGTTCGTACCGATTAGCATTGAAGAAGAAATATTTGGGTCTCAATATACGGATACACTTAATTCACTCGATAACACCAATACCACTAACGGAAATCAAATCACTGGATTGGCATCCCTACAAACATTACCCGAAATATGTACTGTACTTTGTGTAATAAATCCTTTATACGAATCCAACTTGAAACCAATCGCGAAGTTAACCTGTAAACATTGTACCTTCCCATCCTAAATGTATTACCAGTTCTCTGAAGAAAGATTCAACCTGTCCGAGCTGTCGTGTACCTATTTATTTCGATATTGATGAAAACTTAAATTCGCAAAGAAAAAACTAGAAATTGGAAAAGTTTCTTAAAGAATTATCCCTTTCCTTTCGTTAATAGTCTTTGATCAATTACCTGACTTAGAAAATGAGGAAACCGAAAACTCCTCAAACTCACAAATGGAATTCTCTCGATTCTACAATAAAATCCTTAAAGTTGAAAAACCTGTGAAGTGATCCACATAAAATATGAAATTCTCGACTCTCATTACCTTCTTGGAAAATCAATAGTGGAGAAATCCGATGAATTAAAAGCTAAAAATCCTCATCGCTCCATTCAAATCATGCTCAATAAAGAATTTAATTGATAGTATCAATCGTGCGTAAGTCAATGATCGATTAATTATCAATTTTTATTTTTATTTTTTTTTCTGTCCAATCGTCAGATAACAGATTATAATTAAGTATAAAATATTATAATTAATAATATTATTCTATTAATTATATTATTTTTCTTCCAATTGATCATCTTCAATAATTTTATAAGGTATTTTAATTTTTTCACACATGAATTCAGCAACCCTGGTCCATTCTTGTGGTAATTCCGCCCTTCGCCATTCTACATGATCAGCTGTTGCAATGGAGTTATGAATTTTTGTAGATAACCAATTATAAAAATTTTTCATTTCATTCGCCACATCTACACTGCTTATAGCCTTCTCCCAGTTCCAGAAACTCTGAAATTTTATTAAGTTCTCATTATTATTTTTTTCAAGATATACTTTCCACCGTTTAAATCGTGTACTATTAACATGATCCAACGAAATCTCTTCCCACCTTTCTAGATATCAATTAAAATTAAAGGATTAACAAAATATTCATAGTGAAAGTAAAACAATTTTACTAACCAAAAACTCCTCGAAGATGAACTGCGCCCTTAAGTTTTAAATAATCCAATTGCGTTTGGCTCTGGAGAGGCAAGATGATGATAAATAAAAACTCACTATCATTGATGAAGTAATTTCAAGTAAAACTCACCAAAAGTTGTTCTACTAATTTCATGTTTTTTTTTTCCATTTCTATATTTTTTTCCCAAATTGTTTTTTGCTGATTCCATAATGCTGTGAACAAATTGATTTTTGCAGGTTTGATACATTTTAAAATTTCATTATCCACTAAAATTTGAAATGAATTCTTTTTCCGCTGTTTGTTTATTGTAGAGAAGCTTGAAATTCTGATTGAACTAGTAATTTTGAGGAAACGATTTGCATTTCTATACATTTTATGAAGGATAAAAATTCCAAACAATGAAACAAGCAGTCGTTGAAAATTCAATCAAATCATGTTATGTAGTGATGGGTATTGGGAAGCTATTTGAAGCTTTTTATCGGAGATGATTCTAATAGTTTATAGTTTCTAAATTCCAAATTCGTGTCGTGTATCACAAGTCATTCAATAATATGTATGACTACTGATAAAATTTCATACGAACATTCATTATTAAACTTTCGTTCTATAAACCCTAATACAAATTGATGCAAATGCTCTTGACTTGACTATATACTAATAGATTTTAAATATAATGGTCAAAATGAACTATAATAAAGCAATTATTATAAATGTAAGTCGCGAAATACATCCAATTAGACTGTTACACAAATCATTCGTTGTATGATAAATAATAAACTTTTAACTTCTAATTTAAAGTTGTTCTTTATTAGGAAGTAAGCAAATAATAAAAAAAAAATAATAAAACAAATAACATTAATTAGAAGTAAGAAATAAAAATGAATTTCCGCAGGGTAGGGGATGGATTGATGGGTTGACAGTTATTTAGTAAATAGTCTAGTAAGGCCTTAAACTTTATTTATTTAATAAAATATTTTTTTGAAAACATAAATATATGTAAAATTTTGCGCTGAATATCTTTACTTAAAGATTGGAAAGTAGTTGGTTTAACAAAATATTGTGTTTTTTTTAGGATTTTTTTTTAACTTTACATTTATCACGTGATCACGGTAGTTTATATATATATATATATTTAAGCACAGAAAAAATGAAAAAATCAAAACTTAGATTTGAATTTATAGATTTCGAAGATGGCAGAACAACTTGCTAGAGGCAATCAGTATCAATATACTGCAAATTCAAATCTTGTTCTTCAGGCAAATCGTTCCGAATTACCGCGTAGAGACCATGAACCGTCTGGCGAACCTGAATCATTATGGGGAAAGATAGAACCTAAAGAATTCGGCGATAGAGCACAAAGAGGATCCGTTAAAGATCTACAGGCAAAGAAGAAAAAAGCCCAAGAAGCAGCTGCAGCAGAAGAGAAAAAAAGGCGACGAAAAGAAGAAAGGTTTGTCATTTATTAATTTATTTTTAATTATTTTATGTAAATAAAATATATATATATAAATATATTTATTTCTATTTTTTTTTTTTCTTCCTTTAGTGCATTGAGAAAAGCATACGGTTATTCAAACGTTTTGGCAGCTACAGAATATTTTGACGGCTTATCTTATAGACCACGAACTAAGGAAACTCGAGAAACATATGAATTGATATTAGCATTTGTTCATCAAAATCTTGGTGATCAAGCTCAAGATGTGATTAGAAGTGCTGCCGACGACATACTTCAAATTTTGAAAAATGACATGCTCAAAGATTTTGACAAGAAAAAGGAGATAGAGGGTGTCATAGGAACTATTACATCAGATAGGTTTGCACAGTTAGTAAACTTGGGAAAGAAAGTAACCGACTATCACGTTGGGGATTCTACGGATGTAGATAAAGATGGTGAACTTGCAGGCGAGATAGACGATGAACTCGGAGTTGCTGTAGTCTTTGATGAAGAGGAAGAAGATGATGATGAATTTGGAAAATATGAAATTGAATCAGAAGAGGATGACGATGAAGGTGGTGAGGAAACAGTAACCACCGGTGTATTGGGTGTTGGTCAAGTCGAAGACGAGGATGATAAGGAATTTGGTTCAGATGAAGAAAACGAAGGATTTCGAACTGTTATTGGGCCAGATACAACTAAATTAAAAAAGGCCACTGGTATCGAAACTGCTCAAAAAATAGCACCTCACGATATTGATGCTTTTTGGCTTCAGCGTTTAATATCCAATTATTATTCAGATCCACATACAGCACAAGAGAAGACTTCAAGGACTATGCAATTGCTTGAGTCAGACATAAATACTCGCGACTGTGAAAATGAATTAATGAATCTTTTTGAATATGACAAATTTGATCTTGTTAAGATATTAACACGTAATAGAGAGTTAATCTTATGGTGCACAAAGCTTGCAAAGGCTGGAACAGAAATTGCTAAGCGTCAAGAGATTGAACGTGAAATGCGTGAACGTGGTTTAGAATGGATTCTCAAAGACCTTGGAGGAGAAAGAATTCGTCGAGGTGAAGGAGCCGCACGAAAAGGTGTGGTCGAAGATGCAATGGAAATCGACGAGAAACCTCCTTTGACACATGGTCCAGTTCATACTTCCGTAAAGGCTAATTTACCACCTGTAACAACGGCAACTCCGAAAAACATTATTGATTTAGAATCATTAACATTTACTCAGGGTGGACATTTAATGTCAAATAAAAAATGTAAATTACCTGATGGCTCTTTCAAACGTTCTATGAAAGGTTATGAAGAAATTCATGTACCAGCGCCAAAGCCAAAGCCTTTTGCTGATAATGAAAAACTTATACCAATAGAGGAATTACCTTTTTGGATTCAAGAATCTTTCAAAGGTGCTAAAACTCTAAATAGAATTCAAAGCAAACTATTTCCTGTTGCATTTAATTCAGACGAAAACATATTGTTATGTGCACCCACTGGTTCAGGGAAAACTAACGTTGCGATGCTTTGTATTCTAAATGAAATTGGAAAATGGCGTCTGGAAGATGGTTCAATAGCCTATGATAAGTTTAAGATTGTATATATTGCACCTATGAAGGCTCTTGTGCAAGAAATGGTCGGAAATTTTTCAGTTCGTCTTCAACCTTATGGTATAAAAGTTGCTGAATTAACTGGAGACCGTCAACTTACCAAGCAACAGATAGCAGAAACACAAATAATAGTAACAACTCCCGAAAAATGGGATGTGATAACTAGAAAAGCTACAGATAGAAGTTACACTAAAATTGTTAGACTTATCATTCTTGATGAAGTTCATTTACTTCATGATGATCGTGGGCCAGTTATAGAAAGTATCGTAGCGCGAACCATCCGTCATATGGAACAAACGCAAGAAAAAATTCGGTTGGTGGGTCTTTCGGCTACACTTCCTAATTATTTTGATGTCGCTACTTTCTTGCGTATAAATTCCGAATCAGGCTTATTTCATTTTGATGGAACTTATCGTCCATGTCCTTTAAAACAAGAATTTATTGGGGTTACGGAAAAAAAAGCCATAAAAAGGTTTCAAGTAATGAATGAAGTTACATATCATAAAGTCATGGATCAAGCTGGTAAAAATCAGGTTCTTGTATTCGTACATTCACGGAAAGAAACAGCTAAAACAGCCAAAACTATTAGAGATATGGCATTAGAAAAAGATACAATCGGTCAATTTCTTAGAGAAGACTCCGCAAGTCGCGAAATTTTGCAGACTGAATCTTCTACCGCTAAAGATACAAATTTACAAGATTTATTACCTTACGGTTTTGCTATACATCATGCCGGAATGTCACGTGCTGACCGTACATTAGTGGAAGAATTATTCGCAGATGGACATATTCAAGTTTTAGTTTCTACTGCAACTTTAGCTTGGGGTGTCAATTTACCTGCACATTCTGTCATAATAAAAGGTACTCAAATATATTCTCCTGAAAAAGGTCGCTGGGTTGAATTAAGTCCACAAGATGTTCTTCAAATGTTAGGTCGTGCAGGTCGTCCTCAGTTTGACACATTTGGTGAAGGTATCATAATAACTTCTCATACCGAACTTCAGTATTATTTGTCATTGTTGAATCAACAATTACCCATTGAAAGTCAATTCATCAACAGATTACCTGATAACTTGAATGCGGAAATAGTATTGGGAACTGTTCGTAATCGTGATGAAGCGGTTGAATGGTTAGGGTATTCTTATCTATTTGTGCGTATGGTGCGTAATCCGACACTATACGGTATTTCAATCGATCAATTGAGTGAAGACGAATCTCTTGTTCAAAAACGAGTTGATTTAATTCACTCAGCTGCATTATTATTAGATAAATCTAATTTGATAAAGTATGATAAAAAGACTGGAAGATTTCAAACTACTGAGTTGGGACGTATCGCTTCACATTTTTATATCACACACATTTCCATGGCGATCTATAATCAACATTTAAAGCCAATGATGAGTCATATTGAATTATTCCGCGTATTTGCATTATCAGATGAATTCAAATATATTCCTGTAAGAGAAGAGGAAAAACTTGAATTATCTAAGTTACTCGAACGTGTACCTATCCCCGTTAAAGAAGGCATAGAAGAACCAACTTCCAAAATTAATGTTCTATTGCAATCCTATATTTCACAATTAAAATTGGATGGATTCGCACTTGTTTCCGATATGGTATATGTGACTCAATCTGCAAGCAGAATTCTTCGTGCCATGTTTGAAATTTGTTTAAAACGTGGTTGGGCTCAACTTTCTAGGAGGGCTTTGGACCTTTGCAAAATGGTCGAAAAACGTATGTGGCTTTCTATGACACCTTTACGTCAATTCAAAACTATAACCATGGACTTGATAAAAAGAATTGAAAAGAAAGATTTCCCTTGGGATAGATACTTTGATTTGAACGCACAAGAAATTGGGGAACTTGTAGGTTTTCCTAAAGCTGGAAAAATGATTCATAAATATGTTCATCAATTTCCTAAGTTAGAGCTACAGACTTTTGTGCAACCTATAACTCGATCGTTATTAAGAGTTGAACTTAAAATTACTCCAGATTTTCAATGGGATGAAAAAGTTCACGGAACTGCTGAAGCATTTTGGGTTTTAGTTGAAGATGTAGATGGAGAAGTTATATTATACCACGATTCCTTTATTCTGAAGCAAAAATACGCGGAAGAAGATCATATTATAACATTTACAGTACCGCTTTTCGAACCTTTACCTCCTAATTATTTCATTTCGATAATATCCGATCGTTGGTTACATTGTGAAACGAAATTGCCAATTTCTTTTAAACATTTGATTCTTCCTAAAAAATATCCACCTCATACAGAATTACTGGATCTTCAGCCTTTGCCAGTATCAGCTTTACGAAACCGTGAATATGAAGCTGTGTATAGACAATGGGTTGAAAATTTCAATCCCATCCAGACTCAAGTGTTTAACGCTTTGTACAACAGTGACGATAATGTTTTTGTTGGAGCACCTACTGGAAGTGGGAAGACTATTTGTGCCGAATTTGCACTTCTTCGGTTGTGGTCTAAACCAAATCATGGTAGATGTATTTATATTGCACCATTCCAAGAAGTAGTTGATCGTCTAAAAGCTGAGTGGGAGAAAAAGTTTAAAACTTTACAAGGTGGAAAAAACATTGTATCACTTACTGGAGAAACTAGTGCAGATCTTCGATTGCTAGAAATAGGTGATGTCATATTTGCCACACCTACACAATGGGATGTTATGTCTCGTCGATGGAAACAACGCAAAAATGTTCAAAATATTGCATTATTTATTGCGGACGAATTACATCTCATTGGAAGTGATGTGGGTCCAACTTATGAAATAATTGTGTCACGTATGCGATACATTGCTCATCAAACAAAGAATCCTATTCGTATTGTTTGTTTGAGTACTTCATTAGCCAATGCTCAAGATATTGGAGAATGGATAGGTGCAACACCACACACTATTTTCAATTTTCATCCAAGTGTTCGTCCTGTACCTTTGGAAATTCATATTCAGAGTTATAACATTCCACATTTTGAATCATTGATTATTGCAATGGCTAAACCTACTTATGTTGCCATCACAACATATTCATATAATAAACCTGCCATAATCTTTGTACCATCACGTAGTCAATGTAAGCTGACCGCCGTCAATTTAGAAACTTTATGTACAGCGGATGGATTACAAGATTATTTTCTTAAACCATCACTTAAAGATGATCAAGGAAATTTGGATAAAAAATTTGCTAAAGAATTAGTAAAAGTTAATGATGAATATTTACGGGATACACTTTCGCATGGTATAGGTTTTTATCATGAAGCACTCAGCACCCTTGATAAATTGATAGTCGAGAAATTATTTGAAGAGGGATTAATACAAGTAGTAGTTGCATCACGAGACACATGTTGGGGATTGAATTTGAATTGTCATATGGTTATCATTATGGGTACTCAATATTATGAAGGTAAAGAACATAGATATGCAGATTATCCAATAACAGATGTTTTACAAATGATGGGACGAGCTTGTCGTCCACATATAGATGAAACTGGTCGTTGCGTATTAATGTGTCAAGCTATTAAGAAGGATTTTTATAAAAAATTCTTATATGAAGCTTTACCCGTAGAATCTCATTTGGATCATTTCTTGCATGATCATTTCAATGCAGAAATTGTGACTAAAACTATTGAGAATAAACAGGATGCAGTAGATTATCTCACTTGGACTTTCTTATATCGACGAATGGTTGAAAATCCAAATTATTATGGAATGCAAGGTTCGGATCATAGACATTTGTCAGATCATTTATCCGAATTAGTTGAAGCTACGGTGAACGATCTTTCATCTTCAAAATGTATCAACATTGAAGATGAATTAGAATTATCACCTCTCAATTTGGGAATGATAGCTGCATATTATAATGTAAGTTATGTTACAATAGAAATGTTTAGTATGAGTTTGAATGAGAAGACAAAACTTCGGGGACTTTTGGAGATCATTTCTTCAGCAGCAGAATTTGAATCAGTCCCAATTAGACATCATGAAGATGGTGTTCTCAAGAAGATCTATGAATTTCTACCGGGTAAACTAGCAAATCCTAAATTTAATTCACCTCACATTAAAACGAATATTCTTTTACAAGCACACTTTTCGAGATATGATTTGGATAGAGTACCCGATCTAAAATCTGATCAAGTTATAGTATTGGGAAAAATTATTCCATTAATTCAGGCTATGGTTGATGTAATAAGTTCTAATGGATGGTTAAATACGGCATTAAGTGCAATGGAGTTATCACAAATGAGTGTTCAAGCATTATGGGATCGTGATTCACCGTTAAAACAAATTCCATATTTTGAGAAAGAGCATCTCGAACGCTGTCAAGAAAAAGGGATTGAATCAGTTGTTGATATAGGTTTACTTGAAGATGATGAACGTGAAGAGATACTTAAAATGGACAAGATAAGAAGGAATGCAGTAGCGAAATTTATTAATCGATATCCAGATCTTGATGTTAAATATGCAATAAGAGATGAAGAACTTATAGCGGGTTCGCAAGGTATTTTAGATGTTAAATTAACACGAGAAGATTACGATGGAGATGATATTGGTCCAGTATATGCACCTAGATTCCCACATAAAAAAGATGAGGGATGGTGGATAATTGTTGGGGATTCATCCAAGAACACATTATTGGGTGTCAAACGAATCACTTTAAATAAGACATTGAATATAAAATTGGACTTTACGTGTCCACCAGAAGCAGGTGAACATTCATTAAAACTTTATACAATGTCAGATTCATATATGGGATGTGATTTAGAATTTGATATTGATATATCAGTACAAGAAGGGAATGAAGATAGTGAAGAGGAGGAAGAAGAGGAGGGAACACAAATGGAGACATAAAATTTTGTAGTATAGCATAATTTTAATTTTAAAATTATTTTATTATTTTAATAAGTAAAAAAAAAAAATGGTGAAGTGTAGAAAGAAAAAAAAGTTTAATGTTAATTGTAATCATGTGATTTAATACATAAAATTAATAAAATTTAAATTTAAAGTAATTATGTTTTCTACATTTTCTACTTATTAATGGAAACATATAAAGCAATAATTTTTGATATAGGAGGGGTTTGTGTAGGTTCACCTTTAGAAGGAATTTCACAATACGAAAGAAAACATAATTTACCACTAAACTTTATTAACGTGTCAATGTATGGTAATATATTATTTATTAAATTATTAAATTATTTATCGAATAATTTATTATTAAAATAAAAATTTTAAATCAAACAGTAGTAAAGCTGGAGAAAACGGTTCCTTTCAAGTATGAATCTTTAATTTTTTGAAAATTTTGATTAATTTTTTTTTTAAAAAAAATTTGATAAAATTTTAAAATTAATTTTTTTTTTTTAAAAAAATTTTTTAAATTTATAAATAGCGTTTAGAACGAGGAGAAATTAAAGTACATGAATTTCTTAAAATATTTAGTGAAGAGATGTCAAATCCTAAAAATAAAGAATTATATCTTGAATATCTTTTATTACGTGGAGATAAAACAATATCTAATGAAACATCAATATTTCCAGCTACCATAAAAATTGAAGGAAAAGAATTATTTCAAAAAATGATAGCAGAAACGACAAAACTTAATCCAATAATATTTAAAGCAATAAAAAATCTTAAAGCTAGCAATAAATTTAAAATTGTAGCATTGACAAATAATTTTCAAATTTCAAATGAAGATTCACAAATATTGGAATTTATAGGTGATGTACCTTTAGAATTAAAAAATTTATTTGATGAATATATTGAGTCAAGCATTATTGGAATGAGGTAATATTTTATATTAATTATGTTAATTATGTTAATTATAATAATTATGTTAATTATGTTAATTATGTTAATTATGTTAATTATGTTAATTATGTTATGTTAATTATGTTAATTATAATAATTATAATAATTATGTTTTACCTAAGAATATATTTACAAGTATATTTACTAAAATATTTACTAAATATTTACCATATTAGAAAACCAGATCCAAAAATATTTTTATATACTTGTAATAAATTAAAAATTGAACCTAAAGAAGCAATATTTCTTGATGATATTGGAACGTATGTAAATATAAATAATATGAATAATATATTGATTCTTTCATTATATTAATTAATTATTCATTTATTTATTTTCTAGAAATTTGAAGTCAGCTAAAAATTTAGGAATGAAAGTTATAAGTAAGTTTAATTCAAAATATATTTAATGTTTTCATTATTTTTTATTATTAAACATTAAAATATTTTTTTAAATTAATATATATATATAAAATAATAATAATAATAATAAAGAAGTAGAATTAAATAATTCAGAAAAGGCTATTAATGAATTAGAAAAATTAATAGGAATTCCATTATTAAATAATAATAATAATAATAAATTATAATTTAATTTTTAATAAATATTATATTATAATATTGTTATATTATAATATTATGTAATTGTTGTTATTTATATTATATTAAATATCAACTAGTAAATGTCCATAATTGTTTTCATTTTCCATATGAGGTTTTAAAACAATTCTATGGGTTGATATACGTTTTTCTTGTTCTGGATCGTGTGTGACAATAATACAAGAATATTCTTTAAGTGTCTTTTCAACTAAATGACAAGTTTTTGGATCTAATGCTGATGTTGGTTCTTTAAATTTAAGAAATTAATAATATAGAAAATATTAGTTGTTTTAAATAATTAATAATTAATAATTAATTAGTATTTTACTATTACAAAATAAAATAAAAAAAATACCATCAAGAAGTAATATCTCAGGTTTACATGATAAAGCAATAGCTAAAGAAATACGTTGTAATTCACCACCAGATAATTGATTCCAATTCTTTTCCCATAATTCTTCTGAAATATTCCATCTATAAATATAGTAAATAGATAACATAATAAATAATGCAATAATAAATAATATAATAAATACATATATGAAAAGGATTGATTTTATTTTTTACCGTCCGGATATTTCGATCTATGACCAAAATTGAATTAATTCACATTATTTATAATATTTATAATATTTATAATATTTATAATATTTATAATATTCGTTTTAATTTTCTTACCGGATCATCGTAGAATTTATTAATCAACCGTTGTGAACTAAAGGTTCTAATTTTTTGACTAAATTCTAACGGTGTACCTGGCATTATTGCTATTTATTTATTAATTGTATAAAATAAATAAATAAATAAGATATAACCATTTTAAAGAAAAGAAAATACAATTAAAAGATATACTTACGAGTTCTCTGTGGAACATACATGATTTGAGTTCTCCAATTTGGAACACCAGATTCCTCAGGTGTTCTAAAAAAAAAAAAGAAAATTGGTTAAATATTTATAATTATATAATATTATGAATATTAATGAATATATACATACTTGTCATTAAAAAAAATACATCCTTCTTCGTATATTACTAATTGAGCGATACACTTTAATAATGTAGTTTTCCTTTATTAAAAATTTTTCCTTTATTAAAATTTTTAAATCGTTAAAATAAAACAAAATTTTTTTTTTTCTTGGAAAAAATTCATACCCTACTCCACTAGGTCCCGAAATTGTTATTATTTCTTTACCAAATAACGAGAATGAAACATCTTTAAACAAATATGTTCCATCAACTTTTAATTTTGAAAGATTTTCAACTTTTAATTTCATTATTAAAGAATAATATTATTATTACGATTTGAAAAGAATTTATCAAATACATCTCTACAAATATGTCCCGATATAATTTTTTATTATTTATAGTTACCCTTTTTGGAATTTATTTTTAATTCATATGGGATAATAAAGAAATAAATTACCTTTTTGGTTAATTGTGTTACTGTTCGGACCTTGCATTTTTTTTTTTTTTTTTAATATTTGATCTTTAAGATAACTTCCTGGGGTGATTGTTTCACATGATATATATCTCTATTATATAAAATATTATCTTAATTTTCTACTGGAAAAAATAAGAATATTATCCCTTAACATTAAACTACTCAGAAATTTTTTTGGATATTTCTCGAAATTTTTCGCATATATATGAAAATGCTATTATATTATACAATATTATTTATTTCTATTAAATTTATATTTTTTTTTAAAAAAAAATAACCTAATATTGATATTATAGATGATGAACCAATATTCTAGATGCATTATTATTTACTAGTGATTATAAATTCTAGAAAACTCCATAATTGGTAATTCATTTTTAATTCATGTGACACAAAAAATGTGCTAAATACATTATGTATTAAAATAAAATTTTCTCGGCGGCATTATTAAAAATATTAGAATTACGTATTATCTTCTTATCTATTTTACATGACGTTAGCATTAATAACATTATTAATTCATAATTATTGTTCCCAATATCATAAATTTTACTTATTGCTCTATAAATGGCAGTGAAATGGATTAAATAGGTGGACATGATAATTACAGATAACAAAAAGAGGAATCGCGAAGAAAAGGAAGAAAAAAATTTCAATTATGTGCCGCAACCATTTGGTTAATACTACCATTTTTAGTTTAGATTATAAAATATTCCTAATTGGAGGATATATCTTGCCGCGAATTCATGTAACAATTCAAGTTTATTCTAAAATAGTATTTTTATTAATATTTAAAATAATAATAACGTTTCAGTAAGAACGATAAAAATATACGTGAATACAAACCTAATCTTCAAAATTAGTCGAATAAAAACTATTTCACTAAAAAAAAAAATTTTTTTCCTTTTAACTGCGGATTTTTAAGAGTTTTTTTTTTTTTTGTTGATTGATCATATTATTATCATCTCTAACGGAAAATACATACTCATACTTCTAAACACTATTTAACGATCCAAATATAATTTATATAAACGCAAACTGTATTTGATTATTAATTATTAATAAAATTTCTTATCTACTGTTATATTCAACAAAAAAATAGTCTATATCCACACTAGTCTCGTGACATCTATAACTTATAATTCTTAAATATTTTAATTTTGTTTGATAGTCTACTTCTCAAATTTTATTTAAACGTGTAGAAAAGTTGACACAATAATTATAATCAAGATGTCCAAAATGGTTGTATACTCATTAATCAAACAAAGTAGTATGAGATTTAATCAATTACGAAATTTAAAAACTGCTAGACGTTTTTTTGATCCTAAAAATGATGTCGCTTTCAAAAAGATTTTTGGTGTGGAAAGTAATAAACCACTTTTATTAAGCTTATTAAACTTAACATTAAGACGAAAGGATGATGATATGATTGAAGATGTTAATTTATTGCCTCAAGAGAAAATTCCTCAATTTAAAAAATCTATTTTAGATGTTGTTTGCTGTGATAAAAAAGGACGTCGTTACATTGTTGAAATACAAAATAAAAGACTCAGCTCATTCATTCAAAGACTAGAATATTGTGCCTCACGTACTTATTCTGAACAACTTTTTCAAGGTGCAGATTACTTAGAACTTAAGCCAGTAATTCTGCTTACTATTGTGAATCATAATATTTTTCCTAATTCAGTTCAATATATTAGTTATCATACCAATCGTGAAGAGGAGGAAATAAATAAATGTTTTTTACCAAATATTTCATACATATTTATTGAACTTCCAAAATTTGATAAATGCAGAGAACAACTCAAAACTTCTGAAGATTATTGGATACATTTATTAAAGGAAGCTTCCAATGAAACGAAACCTCCAAAAGAAGTACCTGACGAAATTCAAAAAGCTTATGATATTCTTGAACAATATAATTGGACCGAGGTGGAACGTATCAGCTATGAAAAGACCAGGATGGCAATTTTAGATGATGAAGATGCAATAAGAACGGCTGTAGGTGAAGCTGTAAGTGAGATTGCAAAGAAGCTTTTGAAAGAAGGTGTATCTCATGAAATTATTTCGAAAGTTTCAGATTTATCAACTTCAAGAGTTGGACAAAAATAATATTTATTATTTGACTTCAATATTATATACAAAAGTTTATTGTAAATTCATGTTATAATTTATGCCTATAAAAAATTAACAATAACTCTTATCAACAAAGGTTCAGCACAAAATTTTATATAGTTTTGTTATTTTTTACAACACTTTGTTTTGTAAATATTCGACTATATATTCTGTCAAACGTACATTTCGAATCAACTACAACTTATTTTATTTTTAAAGCTCAATATATTTGCTTTTCGTTTTTGTTATTTTTAATTCAGTTAAAAAAGAACTTATAGTTAGTAGTTAGCACTTAAGACAATTTTCCATATCTGATATGTGCAACAAATAATATTATTAAAGAATTCTTTTAAATTTAATATAAAAGTTTTAATTTCGTAAATTTTTATATCCTGTCAAATTGACCATTGAAAATTTTTAATAGAAAATGAGTATCAAAGGTAACGGCGAAAACAGGTGAACCAATTGTTCGAATTAGGAAATTGGAATGAAATAAATAGATCAAAGTCTATTATTATGTTGTCTGAATTACGAAGGGAAGGATATGAGCAAGATCGCACGTTGGACACAACGATAAACGATCAATAAGACATATGGTTAAGTAATAAGAAATATTTTATGAATAATATTAGAGATTTTTCATTTGTTGATATCATATATCAATCAATTGATGTCAAAAAATTATAAAGTCAAGATTATGGATATCGATCGTTGTTAAAGAACTTGTATAATCACCACGCTCGGAATGTTGATAATATTTAAATTCATCGTTAATAATCTTTACGCTTCCCAAACAAGAGATAAATGACTTTTCCTTTGCGTCCTCCTTAGATATTATATAACAGCATCATTATGTAATCCAGCTTCCTCAACATTTCCAATCTAATTAACGATTTACTTAAAGCACTAGAAAATTATTTGCGTGGATTAGAATTTTTAAGTCTGCTCGTATCTTAGACCCTCAATTCTCTTTTGTTGACTCATTCCTTGGAATTGAGTATAATAATAATAATAATAAAACAGAAAGGAAACATATACAGTAGTGCCGATCTTATGACTTGGAAACGCTTTCTCATCAATTTTTAAATATTGGGCCAAATTAATAAATGAAATTATTATTATCAAAATCATCAAATTTCTTCACCTTTTTTTTTTAGATTCATCATTTGCTTCCGTTGTGGGGAAAAAATATTCCATTTTTTTCTTTTTACATCCTTTTTTTACTTACATTATGTCTACATTTTGTTCTTTGATTTTTTGTGCAAATGAAATATAATTTTTGCATTTGTGTTATTAAAGATTAAAGTAAAATTATTAAACATCTAATTCATCGTCTCCCCATATAATTTCATCATCAATATTAGTATAATAATTACCTGTTTCAAATGTTTTTGTCTTTTTTAAGTAAAGCTTTTTTTCTTTTCAATATATCAGTCATTAGTTAAAATAAAATTTTAGATTAATAACATAAATAATTGATTTGATATAATAAAAAAAAAATCTTTTTTGGAGGTTATACCTATTTTTGGTTTAAGATTTAAAAAAATAAGATTTAAAATAGTAATAATATTGAATATTACGTAATAGCAATTTTTTTTTATCGAGGAGAACTGATTTAATAAAAAAAAATTTTTAAAAAATGAACTTTTCAAATGAAACCGACATTACTAAAGAATGTGAATTTTCTGTATTGGTTCCCCATAAAAAAACTCTCTCTCGCCCTTTCTCTCCCATTGATATAGATGGGTTAAGTTGGCCCAGTAAGTTTTTTTTAATATACTATAAATATCTTTTTTAAAAGTTTCTTTTATTTTTATTTTTTATTTTATTTTGTTTGAAATAAAGGTATAGGTACTAAACAACGGTTAAACGAATCAGAAGAACAAAAAAGTGAGCGAACAAAAAAACTTGCTGAGGCTGTTAAAACAATTGTAGAATGTATTGGAGAAGATCCTAATAGAGAAGGATTATTAAAAACACCTGATAGATACGCTCATGCTTTAATGTTCTTTTCTAAAGGATATGAAGAAAGTATAGAACGTAAGTGCTGGGATCAAATAAAATCTTTTAAACCATTTTTTTTTGATTGAATTTATTATAATTATAAAAAAAATTTTTTTTGTATTAATATCAGATATAATTAATGGTGCCATATTTGAAGAAGGTATTCTTTGAAATATTTCTTTGGTTTTAATTTTTCATCATATTTTTTAGCTAACACGAATTAATAATAACAATGACAAATTAACAATTAAAAATGATATAAATGAATTTAGATCATGATGAAATGGTTATAGTAAAAAATATTGATGCATTCTCCTTATGCGAACATCATTTGGTACCATTTACTGGAAAGGTGAAATTATTCAAATATTTTCTTTTTTTTTTCAGATTTAAACGAAATATTAATAAAATTTATTGATAACATTAGATTAGTATAGGATATATTCCAAATCGTCGAGTTTTAGGGATATCTAAACTTGCAAGAATTGCTGAAATGTTCTCAAGAAGATTACAAGTTCAGGAACGTTTAACAAAACAAATTGCAGTAACTTTACAAGAAATATTAAAACCTCAAGGAGTAGCTGTTGTCATGGAAGCGACGTAAGTAAAATTATATATTATATATTAAAAAAATTTTTGCATTTATTTATTAATTAATTAATTTATTTATTTATTTTATATCGATGGATATTATTGATGATATTAGACATTTATGTATGGTTATGCGCGGAGTACAGAAACCTGGAAGTTCTACAATTACAAGTGTTATGTTGGGAGTTTTTAGAGAACAAGCGAAAACACGAGAAGAATTTTTAACATTAATAAAAAGTTGATGATTTATTGATCCAAAGACAATTTCTAAAGACAATTCCCAAAGACAATTCCCAAAGACAATTTCCAAAGACAATTCCCAAAGACAATTCCAAAGACAATTTCCAAAGACAATTCTCAAAGACAATTATCTAATCAAAAGATATAAGACTTTACTAGATTATCATTATCTATTTAGAAACCTTAATCTAATTTTAGAACGACATACCCTTTTTGTGAAATTTTCGATTAATTAATTTCGTATAATAATAAATAAATAATTTATTTATTTAGAAAATTTTGTGGTCTATAAATTATTTTGCTCAAAAAAAAAATTCATAGTAGTGACTTTATTTAATAACTTTTAAATAGCTTTGCCTGAATTGATTTATATACTGCTTATTTTGTCTATATCTATAATTTATAATTTAGAAGAATCATTTTATTAGATGTCGAATTTTGGTTTGTACTCAATAAAAATAGATAACCTTGTTTGAGTTAAATTTTTATTTTTATTTCTTGGAAAAGAAAAATGTGAACATAAAAATGTCATGCATATGTTTTAAATTATTTTATTTTATTCCTGGTCAATCCCCTACCAACATTAACTTAATTCTGCCCACCGGTTAATTTTCCCTCCGGTTAAATGTAGTTTTTTTCTTTATTTTAATTTAAAATAAATTATTTTATTTAAATTATAAATTCATAAATTGTGACACGTTACAGTTTTTATAATACTAATTTGACGCGATGCATTCTAATAATATCATTTTACCTTTTGTTCAAAGAAAGGACTAATGTCAAAATTTGAGATTATATAATAAAAAAAATATAATTCAAAATAATTAGTCTTAAATAGTTCTGGAATCGCATAAATATGTCTCTTGTTGTCACAGCGAAAATACCTCAAAATGCAGTTTTCTTCGCTGGTGAACGATTTCAGTGTGAGATTACCTTTTCATACCCTACTCCTAATGTTGAAAGATTATCTAATGAGGTTAAGACCTCTGGTTCTACCAATAAGAACGGGATCACAACTCATATGAAATCAAGTGGCGATTCTAAATCTCAAGGCAAGAAAACTTCAGCTAAACAAAACAGTACTCCATTGTCCGTTATAGTAGAGAATCCTGCCATACAAAATAGTCTCGCGGGAGACCTTGGCGATTCCGGAATGTTTGGTTTTCGTAATTTCGTCAAACAATCAGCAACACTAACAGCGATTGCATCATCAACATTTTCATTACTTGCATTGGGTGGTGGAAATTCTATGGTGTCAACATTACCAAAATTATCTCCACCTACTATAACAAATTCTTCAGAAAAATTATCACCTTTACAAGAAGTTGAAAGGTTGTCGAATAAAACAATAAATAAAGGTGGTGGTAAGTAATTGATAGAATCAAATCTTTTTTTTTTTTTTATCATCAACAACAACAACAACAACATCTTTATCTTTATCTTTTCTTTATACAACAAAAAAAAAAAAAAGCCAATCCTTCACAATCAGAACCATTTTCATACACTGAAATTGAAGAGACAGATGGGGATGGTGGTTTAATTAATTTACAACATGCGGATGCTAGTGATACAGTTTCTATGAGTGATTATGATACATCCGAATCAACACCTAGAAGTTCAGTAGATTTTTACGGACTTGGATATTCAGAAAGTAATAATGCTTGGGGTGGATCATTATCAGAATATAAAAAGTATAGTTCTAGTAGTAGACGTTCATCATCAGGAAGTGGGCGTTGTAATTCTTCACCTTCTCTTACTCAAAAGTATGAAACATTATTATGGGGATTTGCACAGATAGTAGGCCAATTTATGGTTGATAGTTCTTTAATTAAATCTATTGAATTTGAACCATTGAAGACAAAAACAATGTATCGACCAGCTGGTAGTAATGTAGCTGGAGGTGCGGTAGGTGGTGGAACTTTGGGTATATCTAATTCATTACATCCATCAAGTTTACAGGATCTTCAAGATCGAGCAGGTATTAATTATTTTTTTATTTATTTTAATTTTTTATTTTTCCAATTTATTGATCATTTTATTGATTATTTTATAGTTCTAATTTATTGATTAAAATTATTTATGGATCAAAATATTTAAAATATTTAAACATTATCAAATTAAAATATATATATATATATATATATTTTTTTTTTTCTTTTAATCATTTTATTTTTAGATAGTAACTCTATTCCAGTTTTCTCAACACCTCCTTCAATTTTATTTTGTGATTTACATTTGGCACCGGGGGAAACTAAAACTTGTAATAAAAATATTAATAATTTATCATTTTAAAATTTAATTTGAAATACCTAATTTTTATAAAAATTTATTAAAATATTAAAAATAATTTCATTAATTCTAATTTAGATAAATATGAGACTAGATTACCGACTGATTTACCTCCATCTCATCGTGGTAAATCAATTCGGTTTCAATATAATTTAATAATAGGAACTCATCGAGGAGGTTTAAATCATCAATCGAATATAGTTCAGATGCCTTTTCGAGTATTCAATTATGTTTCGGGTAAACTATTTTAGTCACTTTCATAATACTTTAATTCCCCATTATATTTAATCAATAATCCACTACTATTTTCGTGACTATTTGATATAGAGGATGGGTCACGACCTGTTTATGATTTAATGAATCCAGTCGTAATTTACAAAGATGACGCTATAATAACTTGTAAAGAAGATGGTCCAAAACCTCAACCAGTTAAGAAAAGAGGTTATTATTTTCTCATGTCATGTCATGTCATATGATTTTCTTAAAGTTTATTGTTTAAAATATATTGAACTGATTTTTTATTATTATTATTATTATTATTATTATTATTATTATTATTTTTTATTTTTTTATTTTTATTATTATTATTATTATTACTATTTTTATTATAATAATAATAATAATTATTATTATTATATATTCGATAGACAATAAGCGTGATGAATTTTTGGATTATGTAGAGAAACTTGTTCAAAGCAATAATAATGAAGAAATAGTTATTATAAATAAAAGAATGGAAGAAAATAATGATAGTGATATGTACGTTTTTGTAGAAAAAGATGAAAATTCAGTAGCAAATACTGCAACAATATTATCCAAGCACATGCGAAAAGGTATTTTTATTCAATTTATTTAATTCAATTAAAAACTCTTTTTGTTTTATTAAAATTGTTAATTATTTTTATGATTAATTTAGCAAATTACGATATTTGTAAAAATAATCAGCGAGTCGCACAATTATGTTTACTAAAAACATCATATCGATTGGGTGATATAGTCATTGGCACGCTAAATTTTGATGGTGCTATTATACCAAGTTATCAGGTAAATAAGAACAGCAACAATCAATAATTAATATTTGCCAATTTATTCTAATTTAAAAATTTTTTTTTTTTGATAGGTATCTATAACTTTGGAGAATAGTGAAATTATTGAGCCATCTATTGCCAATCGACCGCAATCACAAATAGCCCGTTTAACCCGTAAAATACATGGAGAACATCATGAATTTTGTTTAAATGCTAAACGTATTAGTTTTTCTATTTCGATGCCAACAAATTGTACTCCGGATTTTGCAACAACTGGAGGTGACTATTATAATGTATTGATTTTTTGGTATTCGTCTAAATTTATTTCTCATTAAGTTATTTTTTTCTGTAGTGAAACTTCAATGGTGCCTGAGACTAGAATTCATTACTGGTCCAAAGGATCAAAATTCATTAATACCACTTAATGCAGATGAAAGACATCATTATTATCAAGCAGTTGAAGAAGTTAATGTTGAAACCTTTGATTGTTCTATTCCAATTAAAGTATATCCAACATCATATGAATCTGCACGGACATTTCCTTCTCAACACACTTTTCGTGTAACATAATTTTTATGTTTGGTATTTATTTGTTATCTTTACCTTTTATTTTTATTCATTTAATATCATAGAATTAAAAAAAAAAAGTACATCTTCATTACATAAGTTGTTTTATTCATTAATTTTAACATGTACATTCACTATACAAATCACATGATAATTGTAATTATAATATTTCACGTGCAACGCTCATAAATAATTTCAAAATCCAAGATTATCAAATATATTCACTTGTTTTCTTTCTCAAAATAAATAAACAACTATGCCATTTAAAAGTTTAAAATCTGTCTTATTTGAAATTTCTACATTTAAATCATTTAAACCGTATTTACTTTTAAATAATAACCTTCCTCGTAAATTTGCGTCGAATATCGCATCATCAAAAGGTAAATCGACTTTTTTCATAATTTCATTTAATTGATTTATTTAATTTTCATTTTTCAATGAACTTTTTTTTTTTTTATTTTATTTTTATTTTATAGATGTTTCATTGTTAAACAAAAAATCCATAAAAACTCAACCATCATCAACACAAAAAGTTATATCTTTTGTACCAGCTGGAACAATTTTAAAAGGAATCAATATATTTAAAAATGGATCTGATCCTATAGCAAAACTTGATGAAGAGTATCCAGATTGGTTATGGGATTTATTAGATGAAAAAAAGCAAAATGTATTGAGAGAACATCCACATTCTAGACCTGCTCTTCGACAACAAAGAAAGCAATTGATTAAAAATAATAATTTTGATAAGAGTAGAAAAAAATAAAAAATAAAAATATTGAATAAAATTATTTTTAATATGTACATTTAAATAGAGTGGAATTTTTATTTATTTTATTTTATTTTATTTTATTTTATTTTATTTTATTTTATTTTATTTTATTTTATTTTATTTTATTTTATTTTTTTTTTTTGCATTGAAATTTATTTTTCTTATAATAATTATGAATAAATAATTTTTTATATTTATTTATAAAAATAAAATAAAAAATATATTCCGGACAATAATTTGGATCATTTCAAGGTTTCTTGATAATGATCTTGACCATTTATTAATACGATCAGAGTGATGAATCGTGTGATTTTTTTTATATATAAAAATAAACATACTCATACTTTATCAAACATGACTTCGCATTTTATCAATATATGCAAATTTGTAACTTCACGTAACGATTACATTGCTTTTCAAAAATATTCCAATTCAATTATTGAAACTAAATTTCAGAATTCACAACAAATTCCACGTTTAAATTCAAATTCTTGTTTAACACCACCACCACCAAAAGTCATTTATATAAATGGATATAATTCAGAGATGCAAACTTCCAAAAAAGTCGCATACATTACAAAATTTTGTGAAAATTTTGGTATTGATCTTTTAACTTTTGATCATTATGCACATGGTCTTTCAACTGGTTCATTTTTGAAGGCAACAGTTGGTAGATGGTATAAAGATTTATGTTTATTGATAGAAAAAAAAACTAGTGGACCACAATTATTGATTGGATCAAGTATGGGAACTTGGTTAGCTTTATTAGTGGTATTAAAAAACAAAAACCTAAGGAATAGAATTCATGGTATTATTGGGATAGCACCTGCAATCAATTTCACAGAGATAATTTTGAATGAAATTTTAGAATTGAATAATGATAAATTAAATGATCAAAATGATCATAAAAATAACGAATCAATTTTATTTGGAACAAGAACGATACAAAATGAGACACATAATGAATCTCAAATTGTATATAATAGACCATCTAAATATTCGCCTACAGGATATTATCCAATGACACTACACTTTCTGCAAGAATCTCGAGAGCATTTCATTAATCAACAGGAATTAGTTAATGGCATTCCATGTCCGATCGTATTAATACATGGTCAACAAGATCAAGACATATCATATCAAGAAACTTTAAAATGGTCAAAATTATTGTCCGGAAAAAATGAAGAAAATGTTAAAATAAAATTGATATCAGATGGAGATCATCGATTGTCAAGAGAACAAGATTTAAAAATATTAGGAAATGAGATTGAAAATATGTGTTTCGGATATTAAATAATTTTTAATGATCAAATAATTATAAATTTGTCTTTTTAAAATAAAATGTATAGAAGAAAAACTTTAATTTTTTAGACCTAAAAATTTTACGACAATTTTTCATATGATCACATGATAAGGCGATCTATAACCCTTAAAAAATTATTACATACAAAATAAGAGATTCATGAAAAAAATTCCACTCTATTCAAATATACATAATAAAAATAAAAAAATCGAGTCTTTAATCAACTAAAAAGAAAACCAATTTGACAATTATTTTTTTTTTTCACAAAAAAAAATAAATTGACAAAGCATTCATTGTTGAACCTACATGTTTGCAAAAAAAAAAAAAAAATACCAAGCAAATGACACACATAGTAGTTTCATAAAAAAACGATTGAAATTACAAGACAAAGAGGATACACAAAGACACGCTTACGATTCATTAAAAAATATAGCTGTGATTCTTTAATTTCTAGATTCCAACCTTTGCATAAAAGTCTGAGGCGAATCAATAGTACCTATCATATCGTCTGAAATTCGTGACCATATTATGTGAGAATCATGAAAAACGAAATTGCTAATTAGGTAGTCGTCTCCTTTTCCCCTACCGGCGGAGGAATATCATGAGGAGATTGAGATCGAGATTTAGGAAGACCATTGAGTTGTTCTGACCTTCTACGACGTTCTGGTAATGGACTACGAGAATGCGACTTGGAACGAGATCGATATCTACTAGGACGTCTTCTATCTCCTTCATCATAATATCTTAATCTTGATCCACTTCGATTTCGACTAAGACTTCGACTATGTCTTCTATAGAAAGAAAATTAAAAAAATTAAGAAAATTGCATCAGCTCACATATAATCTTTTTTTTTTACATTCTTTTACATTCTTTTACCTAGGTCTGTAAGAATTGTCTGATGTAGCATATCTTCCACGTCTAAATGGCGAGTACCTAGATATAAAAAATAAAATAAATCGAGTTTACCAAATGTAAATAGTCGACATTTATCAATTTAACTTACCGATTACTGTCTTTGCCTCTCATTTCACGTGGAGCTGTAAATAAAAAAAATTTTTTTTAAGAAGCTATAAATTATAAAAATAAAAGATCTAGGGAAAAGGCAACCATACTTTTTCGTGATCCGCGAGCAAATTCTACAGTAAGTTCTCGACCATGTAATAAAATGTTAGTAGCACGTCTATACGCTTCGTCGCAATCACGTTCGTCATAATATCTTGTGAAAGAAAAAAACCGCGTTTTCTTGTCAAGGAGCGATGGAAAAGTCTTGAAAAACAAGTAATTGTCTTTGGGAGGTAAAACTTGAATCTTTTCCGGAAGTCGCAACACTTTTTGATCTTTGCTTGCGAAGAAAAGTCTTTAAGGATACTCTATATACGCAAATCCTCTTGGTTCCCTAGTGTAGAAATCTTTCGGTATATATACTAATTTTAAAATAAAAAAATCCGAAGTGAATATATGTTATTTTTTGAACGTTATTCATTTAATAGATCAAAATAATATTCACCGTCTTTGAGTCTGCCAAACTCTTTGAAAACTGGTTCAAGATCTTCAATACTGATAAATAGAAAGTAAAAAAAGTCCAGTTAAATAAAGTAATATTAATTATGTAATATGATTATAACTTACGTTGTTCGACGGGAAAGTCCAGAAACGAACAAGGAACAAGACATTCTTTCAGCATGAGACATTGCGTTGCTGTATGTTTTAGAGATTTAGACGATTATATAATATATTTATATAATAACAAAAACATTGTAATATCAGCTATTATTAACGCACGTGGTTAACCAATCATCTTTTTTTCATACTCAATATTTTTATATCACGTATGTGACAATGACATATAAATTTTGGGATCTTTACCATTTATACTTAAACCGAGTAGATACATTTTGAGAGCAATCTCACCAAGCAACAATATATTTAATTCTTTCTGCGATGTGACCCAATAGTGTTCAAGTCGTTGAATTAGTAAAATTTATATAAATCTCTGAGAATATTCTACTGACTGATCTTACAAAATAATTATCAGCATCGTTCTTCCAACGCCCATTGAATTTTATTCCCATCTATTCATGACCCTTTTCTACGCTTATCTCAATAAAAGTCCGGAACAAAAAAATTTTTTTTTATCATTTTCTTTAAAACAAGAATTTAATGACTTCCACTTCCAAAAAAAGAACATTGCAAATTACAAAGTATTAATTAACAAGAATAATATAATTCTTGCCTTTTAGGGGATAATATTTTATCAACTATATACTCATATTTTATCCATTTTTAGCGATGTATCAATATAAAATACAACTTGCTGATTTGCATGTGATAGGCGCTTTCCGATTCGATTTTGTCACAGTCATATTTATGATGCTAAGTAAAGTTTGAAGACATAAGTCCGGGTCTTTGACAATTAAATAGTTTGAAAAATAAATTTTAATTAGCTTTAAACGCTAGTCAAGTTTTATACAAACAGAAAAAGGCAAGTTTGTTTCAAAAAAAAAGAGCGTGTTATACACTACGATAATAATAATTTTAATAGTTATTGAAATTTTAAAAAAAAAACAATTGATAATAAGTTAAATAACATAACACAATAAATATGACGCAAAAGAAATCTCATAAAAATAAATAAATTAATATTGAACATATTTGAAATGAAATCTAATAAGTATTATCAGTCATAAATAACAATTCAACAGCACCGGTCACTGCTTCAAGAACCAAATGTGAATCGAATTCTTCGTGACGGTTTTTATGTGACTTCTTCTTATTTTTCTCATGATGTCGATGTCGATGTTGATGTTGGCGATGAGAATCACTCTCATCGTCATCACCTGATTTTGTTTTGTAACCGATTTTAGTATTTCTCATATTCTTTGTGAAAGTTGTGTTAGAACCAGAGACATATGAATATCCAATTAAGGTGGTAGCTGAGAAATCTCCAACATACGAATCAGGCTTAAATATAAAAGGTTAAAATTTATGGTTAAATTTAAAGTTTAAACTTTAATATTTTTTTTTTTAAAAAAAAAAATTAATTAATTAAAAAACTCTAACATACCGCAATAACAAGAATACCTCCATTAACTGAACCAGCTTTAATATCAATGGTTTGATCATCGTTTAAATTGAACTATGATTTGTAAATTAAAAAAAAAAAACAATAATATATTACTTTGTACACAATTTTATAAGAAAAATAATATATAAAAAATATAATAAACAAGAAAACGAAAAACATACCACTTTAACTTCCACATGACCGTTAATAGATTTTGTTGTAATTCCAACATGTTCCGCAAATTCATTGACTATGACATTTATGTCAATATTACCATTTACAGTACGGATCTTTTAAAAAATTCGTAATGAATTAATAATATTAAAGAATTTAATATTAATTTAAATATTAATTTGTTATTAAATTCGTTACTAAAATAAATTGAAAAACATACATCCAATGCTTCGGCAGTTACAATTGATCCGTGGACTAACCCATTAATAGTGGCAATTTCGGAAACAGCAGAATTGAGATCCTAATGTTTAAATATAATTAAATATAATTTATTTGTTGTGTCAATTATGTTAATTATGTTAATTATGTTAATTATAGAAACAGAAATAATAAAAACACATCCACAATTATTAACCAATCAACTTACTTTAATCATGATATCACCATTTCTGGTCTTTAAGCCAACATAAGCAAATTCGATATTTTTCAAGTCATTAATCGTAACCCAACCATTCGGTACATCAATAACCAAAGATCGCCAGAAATTAACTTGTTTGGGAAATGTAATTATAGTATCAACGTGAACACATTTCGCGGTGGGACGTGGACCATCAAACGAAGGAGTCTAATAAATATTCAATATTCAAAATATTTGAGATCATCAAATTATCATCGGTTCGTGAGAACAAAAAGAAAATAATAGTAAACATTATATAAATTACCTCGATGGTGATGATATAATCTTCATCAATAATATCAATTTTAATATCAACTTCATTTTGGAGACTTTCTTCGGATAAATAAATCTTATTATTAACAGTAATAAATTTTGCGTTTGGGTCATGACGAATGAGAACACTTCCATGCTATTATTTTAATAAAAAAAAAGATTTTTTATTTACAATTAAATAATCAATAATAATTGTATAGAAAGTGATATACTAAAAAATGAATTTACCGATGCCATTCCCTTAACGTTAAAAATTAATCCAGAAACCTCACTAGGATCAATCAACAATTCGCTTGGACCATTCCATTTGTACGAAGGATTGCAAGATGATTCATAATAGGTATGAGGTTCATATATTTTAAGTGGAGTTACTGGAACTCCATGACAAGTTTTCTACATAATATAAAATAATCAGTCAGTTAAATTGTAAATTTGTTTGTTCGAGAAAAAAATAAAATAAAATTTATTCATTTATTCTTACATTATTAGAGTAAAGGGAGTTCCTATGAAATAACAGACGACTACCAAAGAAAATGAACATGATGATTATCAAAGCTTTTTTCCATAATTTACAAGGTCTTTTCTGAGATAATCCAGTTCCGTCTAAATGAATATGATTTTCTTTATTATAAATTGGTTCTTTAAAATCATAGTGTAGTTATTTGTGTGTAGCAATATAATATAAAATAAATACATAAATATAAATACGTTAATAAAATAACTTGTTAGTTTTCTACGACACTAATAATATCAGTTTGACATTATAAAATTTACCTTGCTTTTGTTCGTCACAGGGAACGACAACGAAGGCAGTTTGATTAGTACTCTTAGACATTATATTTTTTTATTTCGTTTTTCAAGTGGGAAATTCTCTTAAAGCAATAATAGAGAATATACTGTGTCAAGAATTCATTGGGAACACAATTTATATAGTATTTACTCCATTTTTCTGCGTCACGGGAGTACCAAAAAACCTGAACGCATTCTTGATTAATTTACGCCAATTAAAATGTCATTTGATTTGGTAACTTTTACATAATTATTTATTATCAAAGTTGATATATTTAGTTTTTTAACTTTAATTGAATAAATTTAATAAATTAAATAAATCGAATAAATTTAATAAATCGAATAAATCGAATAAATTGAATGGCAAAAAAAAAAATGGTTGATTTAAAGGCAAAACTGATTACGCAGCCATTTGAAATAAGTTTTAAATAAATTAATTTATATATAGTTTAAATGTTAAAAAAGGGGGCATTTACTTTAAGAGATGATTATTGACTGATTTATAAGCTATTTTTATATCACTGTAATTATTTCCTCAATATTTGAGAATTATTTCATTTATTCGTTTTATCACGTTCAAGGTTTTGCATCTCTTGTTTAAACAAATTGGCTTCTTGATGTGCATGTTTTTCTGCTTGTTTGTCTTTAGTACGTTCTTTTCGTGCTTCCTCTTCGGCTTTAATAGCTTCCTGTGCCGAAGTATGTTCTTCCTCGAGCGTGGAGATCTAATAATTATATATTATATATTTATATTTATTTATTTATTAGATATTTCAAGAATTTTTTTATCCAAATTTATTATTTATTATCAATACCTTTTTAGAATCTTGATTTTCCATTTGTATTGTTTTTTGAATTAAATTTTGTGGAAAGAAAAAGTCTCTTATTTATATATAATTTTATATATATAATTTTAATAAATAAATAATTACAATTTCAGTATTTACGTATTGTGATATCATACGATACAAGATTATACAAGACTTTAATAATAATCGTATGACATAATATACTTAAATTTGATAAAAACGTTTTATTTTCTATATCAGGTTAAAATGATTGACCCGTATAAATATATATATATATCTATCTATCCATCTATCATTATTCTCACGTATTTTTTTTTTATAATTTTAAATTTATTTGTTACAAATGTCTGATGAATTAGTAACCATTCATGATGCTTCACCTGAACAATTATCGGAAATCAATAAAATTACTCAAGAATTTGAATTGAAAATCGATAAATTGAAGAAAATTCAAAATTATTTTATGAAACAACTCAAAAATGGACTTGAAAAAGATGGACAAAGTTTGTCAATGGTTCCTAGTTTTGGTAAAAGATCTTTATCTTTTTTTTTTTCATGTAACTTTTTCTATAAAGATATAAAAATATATTAATTTTATTATATTTATAAATCAATCATATTTCTTTGATCATGCAGGTAAGCTTTATTAGTAAATTAAATAACCTTTTTATAGAATATAAATTAATTATATGTCAATTGTTATTAATTATTTATTAAATTATTTAATTGTTATTATCAAATCTTAATATATATCAATATATAAATAATTATTAATATATTAATAATAACTTATTTAGTTACTGGCGTTCCAACTGGTAATGAAATTGGAACTTACCTTACCTTGGACCTTGGTGGTACAAACTTGCGAGTTTGTAAAGTTATTCTTGAAGGTGGAAGAAAAATTGGCAATATAAAGGGTCAACTATATGAAGTTTCTGAAGATCTAAAAACAGGAGATGTAACCATTCTCTTTGATTTTATTGCAGATTGTGTTAAAGATCTTTTGTTAAAAGAGTGGGGAAATAATATACAAGAAAATGATAAAATTGATTTAGGTTTTACTTTTTCATTTCCAGTAATTCAAACTGCCATTGATAAAGGCATATTGTTAAAATGGACTAAAGGATTTACATGTACTGGTGCTGTGGGAAATGATATAATTTCTATTTTACAAAAATCACTTGATCGTAAATCTTTACCAGTTAAAGTTACTGCTTTGATAAATGATACTGTTGGTATTGCATTAGCTCATGCCTATTATCACTCTGAAGTTGTCTTGGGTGCCATTCTTGGTACAGGTACAAATGGTGCATATTTTGAACAATTGGAAAATATTAAAAAATTGAATCATAATTTCAATCCTTTGGATAAAATGATTATTAATATAGAATGGGGTGCTTTTGATAGTGAAGTAATTTTTTTTTATTCTTATTTTATTATTTATTTTATTCTTATTATAATTTATATATTAAAATATAATGATTTATTACAGAAAGTGATACTTCCTATTACACAATATGACAACAAATTAGATAAAGAATCAAATAATCCAAATTCTCAAATCTTTGAAAAATTAATTTCTGGAATGTATTTGGGTGAGATAACTCGTAATATTATGTTATATCTAATTGATCGTTCATTGCTCTTTAATGGATTATCGTCAGAAAACTTTAATAAGCATTATATATTTGAAACAAAATATATGTCTATTATTGAATCTGATAATACTGAAACTTTAGAAAATACAAAACAAATATTGGAAAATTTATTTCATATCTCAACTACTAGTTTAACTGATCGTCAAATTGTTAAAAGAATTTGTCAATTGGTTGGTATACGAGCTTCACGATTATCTTCTTTAGCATTAGCAAGTATAATTAGTTATTGTAAAATGGAAAAAAGTAAATGTTGTGTTGGAATAGATGGATCATTATTTGAGAAATATCCCAATTTTAGTGTACGTATGCATAATACACTTAAAGAATTTTTTGGTGAGAATGCAGATAAAATTGGATTACATTATACAAGTAATGGATCAAGTATTGGAGCAGGTAAATATTTTTTAATTTTTTTTTTTTTTTTTACTTGAAAAATTAATTAATTTTTTTTAATTTGATTATAGCTTTGGCTGCTCTTTTAGCAAATCAATCCAAATTATAAATAAACCTTTTATATATAAGTAAATATATTATCTTATTTATAAAGTTTAGGAATAAAAAATTTTATATTAATAATATCATTAAAATTAAATAAAAATTTAAATATTTATACAATTTATAAATTATTCAAATTATTTAAATTTTGTTATTAATTAATTATTAAAGATTATTTATTTTTGTCAGATTTTACCTGTTTTAAAAATATATTAAAAAATTAATAAGATATAATATTACATATAATATATAGCTATATGTATATTATATTACGGAAAATCATGTAACTATCATCAAAAATTGACTTCGGTCAAACGATTTACACGATGGGAGCGATTTTCTACTATGATATTTTTATGTCCATGAAAAATTTCTGTCATAAATACAGACGTTCGACTTTAAATGTGAATACCTCCGCAAATAACGGTGTTATCGGGATGAAACACATATAATTTTGTAGCCAAGAACAAGGCCTTTCTTTCTATCTTAGAAATATATTAGTTATACGCGCTTTTTTTTACATTTTTTCAATTTGCTCGCTATTTACGAAGTGTATAATGACTTCCTAATAAGATATTTCAAAGATAGAAAGAAAGACCTTCTTGGCTACAAAATAATATGAGATTCATCCCGGTAACATCGATATTCGCAAAAAATTTATTTCATAAATTTTCCGTAATTCTGGCCAGAATTATGAAAAATAAAGGGAAAATTTATGACAGAAATTTTTCACGGACGTTCGACTTTAAACACAATAACTCCGCGAATAACAGTGCTACCGGGATGAAACACATTATTTTGTAGCCAAGAACAAGGTCTTTCTTTCTATCTTAAAAATATTTTGGTATAAAATCGCTCTACGCTTTGCAAATCGTGAAGTTGAAAAAATGTAAAAATTTTCCATTGATCATTACCTATTATAATTTATGAATTTTTTAACCAATCAAAATTGATTATTAATTTATGACATCTAATAAAATTTTACTAATTTTATTGTCAATATTTTCTTTTTTTAAATTTGAGTAACATATAAAAAGTTAAAATAATTTTTTATAAAAACAAAATTATTTTATTAAAATTCAAAAATCTTATCTAAATAAATTCTTTAATTAAAATATACACTTTTTTTTTACATTTTTTTACTTTTATATATATTGGGTCTAGTGTTATAATCTTTAATCCTATAATCTGAATCAATCCTATAATCCAGATATAAAGATGACAATTAAAATATTTATCATTTTATTTAATTGTCAGATCTTGTGCAATACCAAGATCTAGATTATTATTAATTAATAATTCTCAAATATTATAATATTATATCTTGATTAACCTAATTAACTGATGTTTCTCAGCAGAAATAACTTGTTTGTCTTTTTCTATAATGGGAATAATATATTGAAAAGGTTCTTTTCTTGTTTGTAGTATGGGGTGAACTATATACCTGCCACCCAAATTCAAAATCCAAATGCCGAAATCCCAAATGCTGAAATCTCAAATCCCAAATCCCAAATCCCAAATTATGATTAGTATTTTTTGCCAAAATCCCAAATCCCAAATCCCAAATACTAG
>CAJVPK010000135.1:0-58921 GCA_910592015.1 Diversispora eburnea | reverse complement strand
TCTTGTAGCCAAGAACCAGGGCTTTCGATCTGTCATAGAAACACCTTAGTAAAAAATCGCTTCCTGTCTCGTAAATTACGACCAAAGTCAAAAAAATTAAATTTTTGGGTATAAATTTCCGTGAGTCCTGTTTGTGTTACGGAAATTTACGCCCCGAAAAATTTCCTGATGTAGTTGTTCAGAAATGTTAAATTGGTCTTTCTTCACATCTGTTACAGGGTTCAGAAGTATACCATCCTAAGTTGTAGTTTGAGGATTTGAATCTCTTTTTGTAATTCATAATTTTTGTTCTTTAATTTTAAGGTTTTTTTTGATAAAGATTTGTTTGGGTTTCTTAATTTATTATTTTCTGAATGAATTTTTCTAAAGATTTGATTTTTGTTTTCAGGTCTTTTGTTTTTTAGGAATTTCTTCATTGAAAATATGTTTTTCATCTTGATCAAATTCTCATCCTTTTTATAATTCTCTTTTTGTTAATTTTGGCATTCTTGTGTTGCAACTTATTACCATTTGTTTTGATTAACTGTTCTTTGCCATCCCTTATCTTTATTTATTGTTTGTTACTTTAATTAAATTATTTTTACCATGTGTTTTATCTTTTTTCTTATTTACTTTTTTTTTTAAATTCTTATCAATGGTTTCCATGATTCTCTACTCCTGAATAATTTTAATCTATCAGAATGTATTGATTCTTTTAAATTTCCAAATTCATTTGATATGATATAACTTTCTTTATCTAATCTTTTATTAACTGTGAATGGTTCTTTCTATTTCTTATCAAGTTTACCTGACCACTGTTTATCTAATCTTTGAGTCATACAGTAATACTTTATCTCTTTTCTAATAACAGATTTCCTTTTTTATTTTCTTATCTTTATATTGTTTTTGTGATTTTTCTTGAGATAATCTGATTAGTTCTCTGGTTTTTTGTTGATATTGTAATAATATTTCTTCTATTTCATATATCCTTTTTAGTATTGAATCTTTTAGGCTTATCTCTTCATTATCTTCTTACTTGTTTTCTAATTCCAGAGGTAATACAGAGTTGCATCCCAATTTAAATAGAATAGAGTATATTTAGTTATACTATGTTTAATTGTTCTGTAAGCAAATAATACAGAAGGTATGTATAAATCCCAATTAAATATATCATTTGTTTTTACTAATATAGTTATCAGTGTTCTGTTAAATCTTTTTACTATCCATTTGTTTGAGGATGATAAGGTGATGATAATCTATATTGAATTACAAATTTGTTACACAATTCCTTTATTATCTTATTTTTAAAATGATTCTCTTGATCAGTTAATATTATACGTGTTACCCAAATCCCAAATTACTAGTATTTGGGATTTGGAATTTTGGCAAAAAATACTAATCATAATTTGGGATTTGGGATTTTGGCATTTGGGATTTTGGCATTTGGATTTTGAATTTGGGTGGCAGGTATACCAGATATGTTAATAATTTAGCACTACATATCTCATCCTTGATCAATACTTGAGTACATTATAACAGTTAGCAATTTGACACTACGTGTCTCAACTCTAGCCCTTATAGAGGAATTAACCAGAAAGCTAAAGGCACTATGTATCAAGTTTGGACATAACCCTCATATTGAACTTACAAATGACAACATATGATTGAATACATTGTCAAGTACTTTTTTTTTCATGTGACCTAGTTGAATGACTTGAGTTTTGTAATTAACCATCACTTAAATGACTTGAGTTCTGTGATTGACCTATCACTCAAGTGACTTGAGTTTAGTAATCAACTCATTACTTGACTGACTTGAGTTCTGCAATTTACATATTACTCAATTAACTTGAGTTCTGTGGTATACACGCACACCTGAGACTATTATAGTCTAAAGGTAATTGGTTTTATATTTAGTTTTAAATTGATTTTATATAATAAAGAATGATTTTTTACTATGATATTTTTATAATAGATTGAAAATTCTGATTGTTTTTTTAGAAAGAAAGTATTTTTTTTAAGGAAGAATATTTGTTTTTATTTTGTGAGAAAGAGAGAGAATGAAAATTTTAAAATTTGTAGTGAAGTTTGATATAGTTGAATTGAGTTAAAATTTAGTTGGCACAATTGAATTGAACTAGAATTTAGCCAGAACAAAATTAATTATCCAGGGTGCAATTATTGAGCCAGGTTAAAATTAATTGAACCACCCCTTAAAAGATAGATCTAGGTTTCAATTTTATCAGTTCACTTTTTTATTTTTATAAAAAATTTTTATTTTATAAAGTTTAAAAAGAGTGTAATAATGAATGGGAATAATGATGAAGAGTGGAAATGATGAGGATAGTAAATGGGATGAAAAAATTGATTTAATAAGTGAAAACTCAATTTTTAAACAAATACAAAATAAACTAGAATCAAAGTGGACAAATAATGCTTATTTAGAAAAAAAAAGTGTGAATTGGAAAAATGAAAGGCTCAACATACTATTATAAATTTTTTCAAATCTTCATATTGTACAGTAGAAATTGATCATTTTTAATATATTATTTATTTGTCTTTGATCAATTTTTGTACCTGTTAAAAAGATTGTTGAATTTTGAATCTATGGCAAAATGGCAATTGCTGTTAAAAAGTTCACAATTCAATAGATGCTGATTTCAAAAAAAAATCTATTGGTGTTTTTAATAAATGATAGCACAATGACATATCTTAATTGTTTTTTACATCTTAAATATTGAAGTTAACATTTTTTATATTCTTATTGTAAGAATTCGCTTAAAAATAATATTAACTTGGTTTTTTGTCATTCAAAACAATTCTTGAAAATAAATCAGTTCTTTGATCTAATACCTTAAAACACTAGTCAAATACAAAAGAATCGCTGTACCGAATGGTGATTCCTATACTATAGATCAGCTAAAAATCGGTAAAAATCGACTCATCCTATATTATAGATCAGCCAAAATCGGAATTCCTTTTCGGTACGGCATATCTTTTGTATTTGACCTGTGAAACAAGTCAGATAAGTAAAAAGTTCATTATCCAGTTTTTTTTTTTTTTTCATTTGATCTTGTGTTGAATAATGTTCAAAAAAAAATCCCTTATATTCTTTATTGATAAATAATATGAATTATGTTGTAGTACTGATTTCACTATAATTCTCCCATCATTTCCACAAAATAATTATTGATCTGATGTAATTTTAAATAAATCAACTCTTATTACTTCCTGTAAAAGATATTTTTAAAAGTTGTTATACTCGGATATTTTGCTTTCTTGTTTTTTCGTTATAATGATTTCTTAAACGATATATCATTAAATATTCACAATTAACATAAAACTTATTTTCACAATCTTTTTTTTTTTTTAATCTCTCTTGTTATTATAATTATTTATTAATAAGTGAATATTGAATTTGTAAATTGATTCTTAATAAAAAATTATTAAATATTAAAATGAATACACTAACCAGGTAAAGCCCAAAATATAATCTTACAAATGTGAAGTGAAGAGAATGTATTTATTTGTTTTGTGGCTGAGAGATAATTCTACCCACCGAAGAAAAAATTAAATTTATACAAGTTTCTTTATTTACCAAATATAAAAAAACAAGAAATATTTATGCTCTATCAAATATATTAATGAAAATTGTTCTGCAATAATATGTTAACGTCGAAATATTCCCAATTATTTGCAAAGCAAATTAAATTACTAAATTTTTATGGGATTTATTTTGCTATGACTGCAGTTTCTACTAATAAAGTAAATATTCGAAGCGTTGTTGAGTAAGAATGAAAATAATACATAGATAATACTAAATACAAACGGATTATGCAATATGAATAAAGTTTTTTAATTAAAAAAAAAAAAAAAAAAAGAGACGCAAAATAATTTTAAAAGATTAATATATCTACAGCCAATCCTTTCACTTTCATGAACCCGTATCATGCCGGTTACCTTTTTTTGGGGGTTTGTTGTTTAATCGCGGTCGCTTTTGTTTTGGGGTATCATTGGGTGTTGTCCTTTTATCTATGAAAAATCGTAATTAATTGTTACAATTTCAAATGTAGAAATTATTATAAATTCAATGAAACAACTTACTAGTTTGAACCGGTGATTTGACCAAAGATTTTGTAGTTGGTGACTCCGTTTTGGATGTTGAAGGGGATGGAACTGGAGACTCGTTAGTTGTGTTATTGGTGTTATCAGTGGTAATGGTTTCCGCCCCTTTTTCTTTAGGAGTTTTGGCTGTCGTTTCTGGTGGTGACGGACCAGGAGTAAGAGGAGTAGTGTTGGATCGAGCCATCATCATTGATCCACCTCCTACACCTTGTTGAACAGAATTCGCTATAAAATTTAAAGCAGCTACAAAATAAAAATAATTTTTTCTCAGGAATAATTTTAATGCATACTTTCTTAAGAAATATAATTTTTTCTGAAATATTACATAAAGGTCCTTTATTTATTCTGAAAGTCAATGATATTACATCGTCTAGATATGACACGACTTGGGCAACCTAAAAAATTCGTGGAAGTTAACATATTGTGATATTAATCTTGAAATATTGTTATCATGAATTTTACCTCTAGGCATCTTCGAGTTTTCTGCGGTATGCCAAATTCAGAAATCGTACTCCCTGGTAAAACTGGTACATGTCGTGGTACATATTCTGAATGCTTATCTGTGATGAATTCAAATACCTCTATTTTGAGTTGTGTATTAAATTTCACTTTAAGTTTTCCTTCTGCTATAACCTAAATTTAAAGATATATAATTTATTAATATAATAATATAAAAAAAAATTTTTTTTAATTTAATTTAAAATATAAATCTACCTTTGATTCGTCTGAATAATTATATATAAATGAAGCTTTGCCATCTAAAATATATCCATGATGGATATTCTGATGAATATTAGGAATTTCTTTAGAATGATTAATTGTAAATCCAATTGATGTGACCCCAGATTCGAAATTTACTAGAAAAAATCTCGAAATAGTGGGATACAATAGTTCTAAAATACCATTCATACATAATCCGTTATATCAGTAAAAAATATTTACCTTAAAACTAACAATAAAATAGGCTGTCCCCGTTCGTATTGATGCAACCTAATATATTAACATTCTTTAAAATTATTTATCCATCTGTATTAGATAATATGAAATCAAGGTATCTTTGAAGGTTTCAATTTATCTATTACATAAGTGATCAAGGTTCTCTGAACGTATAATTAACTGGTTGCATCAATACTAACGGAAGCGGTCATAATTAAAAAAAACTAACCAAATGCTCTATTTGTGCCGTCATTTTGATTCAATGCTACATATTTCATTTTTGCATCGCTTGAAAAAAATTCTTCCACCACACGTCTCCAGTGAGTTATATCGAATCTCTTTGCTTCATCCTAATAAATAATAAAATATAATAAAATGATTATATAATGGTGAAATCCTTCTGTTTGATATACATTAAGATCCTTTTAAGTTATCTACCTCGCACAATAGATGATCACTGAACATATAAATTCGTAGTGTGCATCTTCCTAGAGGTCCTGGCTGCCTATTATTTTTGTGAAGAGAGATTCAAAAAAATTGTATTTCTTTGATTAATTCTCGATCCCTAAATTTAAAAATCCAGTAACTTATGATTAAAATATAATCAAATAGAATGCATAATTCTGTAGAACTCGCCTCGGAAGGAAAGGTATCATGCTTCGGCCAACGCTGGAAAAAAAAAATCGGGGTGTGAATGATGACAGAGTAACGTTGATTTGAATGTACATAGCAAATTTATACTTACGTTATATTAGAAGGCATTGGCATTTGGCCTGGCATTCTGGTGGGAAATCCGAGGCCAACAGGTAAGTTAGTGTATGTCTGAGGTTGTACCAGCATCCTAGGTGTATTTTGCATCCCTACTATACTATGAGGTACATTTATGCCATTTGTGTAAGTCGGAGGATTTAGATTGGCCATTTCGAAATATGTTTCTTAAAAAACGCCTTGTAAATTGGAATTGAAACAAAGGAAATTGATCAGAACTCATTAAAAGCCTATATTACTTTATATGTCCGTCGGAAATTTTCATTGGATCAAATTCATTACAAATTAAAATTAGATTTATGTCGTCACTGTGATGACGATTATATAAAAATTTTTTTTCGCGTGTACTCTCCGACCAAGAATCTTTTCCTAACTTCGCAAAAAAAAAAAAAAAAATCTAAGCCTCGTATGAGTTTTCTTCTAATGAAAATAAGTCAGGCACGATCTACTTCCCTCCTTCGGCAACTAAGTTCTAGAAAGAGATGTGGAAACGAGAACGATGTAATATCTAATGTTGAAGGTATGAACTACGTTGTTCTTATAGTACTTATAGTGTACCTAATACTTATAACTTAAATATTGTCTAGCAACCGACTTTCCAAGAGAATTTATTCTTCAAGAGATTACAAACGCAACACGAGTGCACCACTGGATGTTAAAAACATAGCAGAAGCATTTGAAATGATCAAGTGTTTTATATGGAAATAGTGTTCTTTCCAAATTTACATTCTGTCTACAACCAAGATGTGACAATCCTGTTGTGTCAGCAAAACTGGATACAAATGAAAAAAAATGATTGTAATCGTTGCAGAGGTTTGTATGTTTTTGATTTTTGATAAGCATCCAAAAAATATTAGCCTACATTTTTTTGGGAGGGGGGAAATACACAAGTTGTTTTTAAAAATTCTTACCTGTGGGAGTCAGAATTTATTGGTAAAGCCAAATATATAAATCAGATCATATTATTGTTTGTTATATATGTTACATTTTATAGAGCTATAATTTCTGTCATATATTGGAAAGAGTTAATCAGTTGTAGTTCAAAGATGAATAAAAAAGACGAAACATTTATGACTATAGAAAATTTTTTAAAATATAAACCTTGGTAAGTTTACAGTAGTAAATATTTGAGGTTTTACATTTCTGGAAACATCCAGAAGGTAAACCTTTGATAACAGCTATCTATTTCTGCCTGATTTGATCTATGGAAAGTTTAAATTTGCAGAGGTTTATGATATATAAATTTCTGGATATTTTATAAATCTTTGCAAATTTATAATAATAAATTTTCAGAGGTTTATCTATTTTTTCAAATTTTTAACCAGTAAAATTTGTAGAAATTTGTATTATATAAATAATATAATTGTTTAATAAATAGGTATTGTAAAATTGATATTTAATTTAATTCAATTCAATCTTTTAAAAGTATTAATACCTTGTAAATTAAACTTTTTTAATTTTATTAATAATTTTAAATTTTTTATATAAGTAAAGATGGATCTTTAATTAGTTTTATTAAATAGTAATATTACAAATTTTTTAAATGGAATTGTAATATAATTTGCAATTTCACAATTAATTGCAGACTTTATATAATATAAAGTACATATTTAGAATCTCCATGTTTTTAACTTCAAAAAGATACCTTTTCTCAAATAATTTTTGATTAAAATATTTTAAAATAATAAAAATAATTATTAATTATTTATGACTTATAAAACTTTTAATTATAATAAGTAAATAATAAAAATAAGTAAACTTTAAGCTAAGAAAAAATAACATCAACAGTAAAAAGTTTAAACCTTTCATTTAAAAAATTGATAAAAATATTATATTAGAAACTCAAATACTTAAAATTTTAATAATTAAAATTTGACTGGTCATTATTTTTTCATTATTTCTTTAATTTTTATTCAATATATTTGAATTTATATAGTAGATTTATTTTAAACTTTAATTTTATTTAGTATTAATTTTAATATTTTATTAATAAAAAATAAAGTTTAATATATAGAAACTTTTATAATATATTTATAAATTAATAATATAATTAAAAAAGATTTACATAATTGTAAAATAATTAAATAATTACATTATTATAAATAATTATAAAAATTAATTATTATGATACAAATATACAGTCTAGCCTCTTTATAATCACATTTCCGTAGGGTTGTTAATGGAACATAACGGGTTCACATTATAGCCCAACCTGAATTAAATGTACTGGGACGGGGTTACTATAATTATAATTATAAAATCGAAAATAATTGTCGATAATTGTTACATATAAAACTTTTTATTTTAATAGGTAAATGTCAAAAATGGTACTAAGTAATATTAAAGACAAAAAATGATTGAGTATCATACTTAAAGGGAAAACCTCTATAATCAAAATTTAGAGAAAAATTAGCGATTAAAGTTCGAACGGACGAAAAAAGCTTAAAACGATAATTGTTCACTCAATTCTGATGATATAGAGGTAACTCACTTTCATACATATGCTTAGGAATTTCTCCCTGAAGAACAGGGGTGATTTTAACGACAATTACATCGTGGATACGATTAAATTCCGCATTTCCAACACGATAAGGAAGTAATCAGTAATTTTGAACTTTATTCATGACATGCTGTACTGTTTCGGAATATAATAATATTTGGTCAAGGTTTGTTCTGGAAGAAAAAGTAAAATATGAGATACCCAGCTTTCAAGAGTTCAAAATCAATAAAGGAACGAATGATACATTTTCATCCCTTCCCAAATAGTGGAGTTTTTTTGGGATAAACGAAGCATCAGCTTCTTCTCCAGAACGACCGAAACGATATAATAAAAAGAAAAATAATAAACTCGTACTTACGAGCTGAACCAAGATTATATATACGGGCATCAGTCCTTAAAATATTTTGGCAAGCGTTAATTACTTCTGCAACAATCGCTGCATTACAAATATTGTGCGGATCTGACGGAAGTTCAAAAATTATAATCTTGCCGTCCTCCCACTCCCAACAACCATGAACATTAAATATATCCCCAATCTCTCGAACTATATAAAGAATATACTGATATAATTAATTAGATCAAAGCTTCTAAATTATCATTGTAACCAGAGATGTATGCCATGAAACGAGACGTAGTCTAACAACCAGAAAGACGTAGTTCCCAGTTGCAACATGGCAATAGAGGCGTAGTCTATTCCCCGAGGGAAGACGTAGTTCACTATTACCAGCTAAGGCGTAGTCAGCTGGTAACTCAGGGTTTCCATCTCTGTTAAAAAAAATAATAATAATGGATATATAATACATAACTTCGAAGTTATCAAGGCATTTTTGGGTTTGAACACAACCCTCCTCTGATTTTGTAATCCAAAATAATATTCTCAAGCGCTTTCCTATAGTTTCTATGTTCAATCTTTTTGAAATCATGCGCGTCTCGTCTGTATCTTTAAAAAAGTAATCAGCGTGTATTGTTGGACTGAATTTTCACCGTATGAGTCCAGAGCAAAATTTAAACCATATATACGTATTTATATAAAAGTTTCTTGTTTACTGACGTATGACGTGAAAGAATCTCGTGATAAATTTACTACATTACACAGACATATTTCACATGAAAAACAAGGCCTATGCAATTTCGTCACTATGTCTCGTGAATTATAGGTCTCTGATACAATAAAATTCACATCTGGTGTGGTAAATATAGCAAGAACATCTATGTATCCAATAATCTTGTCAAAAAATAAGCCTTTCTTCCAATTAGTCGTTGATCGAAAACAAAATAGAACCTACTCCATCCACTCGTCATTATTATTGGGTACACAGATAATGTATTTTTCGTGTATTTTTTCATGGTTAAACTACGGTTGCTAAAGTATCAGAAAAAAAAAAAAAAAAAATTCGCCGATTGAAATAAAGTTTGATGAAATAAGTGACTTGTCAAAGTTATATAATTTATTGACTTTTTTTTTCACAATCTCAAAACTTCATAGTTTCTGTTATAAAATGAAGGAAAGTCTCGTCATTTAAAATATTTTCCATGAACGAAAAAATATGAATGCAGAGTATCGTGATTTCGCCATCAAAATTAATGATCAAACTTTGTTGGGTACCACTGAAAAGAAAAATTTTTAACTCTTATCTTTAATCTCTTGCCTCATCTGATAGAGTTGTCTATAATAATATTCTTTGTATAAAAATAAAGAAAAGTTTCAAAATGGTTGATCATATTTATTGTTGATTCATAGATATTTTTTATACTTGATCCGAAAATAATATGCCCTATGTTGCCTACACTGCAAATACCACATGAGCAAGAGCTCGAAGAAAAATTACATAATGCTTTCAAATCCAGAGCCGAAGTCAAATGACCTTAGCGAAGGATTACAGATTAAATACTCAAAGCAAGTGAAGGGGATGGGATCGTGATTTGGGACACTTCAGAAAATGGAGAATTAAAATGTTCCAGAAAATAGAAAAATCAAACGTCATTTACACACCAAAAAAAATAGATATTTAATAAAGCTTATTTTTACATTTTATTGCTAAAGAAATAAATTTATTGTTTTTTTTTTGATACAAAATAAACGATTCAATTTTAATTTTTTTCAAAAATAAGTGAAGGCGTCATATATTCATATTATAAAAATTTTGCCCTTTACGTAAGCGGTAGTAATATAGATGATAGAATTTTTGAATCTATAGCATAAATTCCAGAGAAACATAATAAAATTTCTTAATTGATTTTCAAATACGTAACGTTACTCTATTCATGTGACTTAAACTGCATATATAAACAAACCTATGTATCATAAATAATAAAAATAAATTTAAAATGATTTCTCGCGCTACAGTTAAAAAAATCATTAAGTCTCATCAAAATAAAGCTTTAAGTAAGAATGTTGATATTATGGTTCGTTAAATTCACGTGAAATTTTTTGTTGAATCGCGTTTTGTGAGGAAGGGGAGAGTTCCTTTCCTGAAATATATATATATATTAGAATTATTTACAAAAAAAATACAAAATTAATTTATTACTTACATAGATTTATCTTGCTTGTATTTTATTTCTCAAACGATTGGCTGAAGGAGCTAATGAAGCAAGTGGAAATGGTATAATTCAACAAAGACATATTTTAGCAGTTTTAGAGGTAGGTTTGATACATATAAGAAAATCCAATTTTATATTATATACTGTATATTTTTAATTTCTTTGTAATTGATAATTAGGAATTTTTTTATTTTAATATATTAGAAAGTCTTACAAGAATTTAAAGGACAATAACTTTGCGCATCATTGATATTTTTATATTCATTGATTTACATTTAAATTATCATCATGACTGTTCATTGATATTGCTATCATCAAACAACAACCAAATTAAAAACAAGAAATTCTAATTTTTTTTTTATTAACTTTTTATTCTCAATATTATGATTAAATAAAACAATATACAATATGTAATAAAATAAAACTTACATGACGCGTCATTCAAAATGTGAATAACTTAAAATATAATTTTACTGATTGGATGAACTTAAAATTCTTTCCTTGTTCATTAAAAAATGAATATATTTAAGTATTTATTTATAATAAAAAAAATAATAAAAAATAATTTTATTATATACTAAATTGCAATTATAGAAATTTAAATTTCATATGTAAATGACTTTCTTGATTTAGACAAATTTCTTTTAATTTTAAATTTATTAATAATTAACCATTGTGTCAATGTTTAAAATAAAGTTGCAAATCTTAGCTTTGGTGTTACAATTCAATAATATCCAATTATTCTGTTTACATAATAATAATAATAATTACAAATTTAACGAAACGAAAAAAAAAGGTAAAATCAAAAAAGGTTTTTTTCTTTTTTTTTTTTTGACAATAAAGTAAAGTTAATAGTTAATAATAATAAATAAATTTGATAATTTAATAAATAATTTGATAATAATAAAATAATAATATTAATAATAATATTTAATTATTTAAAATATTTTGAAATTAATAATAAATAAAAAAGAGGGACAAAGAGAACCTTAACACGAAATGGAAGACACAAACTGTAATTATAAAACTTTAATTTTTATATATATTTAATTCTCAATTATTAATTAATTAATAATAATAATAATAATAATATTCTCTCAAATGATTTATGATATGATAAAAGTAATAATCATAATAATGTAATAATAAGTATTTATATATATATTTAATAATAATAGTTACGGCAGAAGAAGTCCAAAGACTCTACAAGAGGTTTATGAAATTGGATAAAGATAAAAGTGGGACCATCGAAAAAGAAGAATTTCTTGCCATTCCACAGATCGCCAATAATCCATTGGCATCTAGAATGATTGCGATATTTGATGAGGATGGTGGTGGAGATGTTGATTTTAAAGAATTTCTTTCAGGGTTAAGTGCTTTTAGTGATAAAGGAAATCCAGTTGAAAAATTACGATGTAATTATTTTTTATTTTATTGATTTTTTTATTTTATTTTATTTTAATTAATTAATTTTTTTTTTTATTTATTTATTTATTAATTTTTATTATTAATAATTCTTAATTAAATTTTATGAATAATTTGGATAATTTGAATAATATAAATAATGATAATTTAAATAATGTAATTATATAAATAACATATATATATATATATATATATGTATATGTAAATGTTTATAAAAATTTAGTCGCATTTAAGGTTTACGATATGGATCGAGATGGATTCATTTCAAATGGAGAATTATTTCTGGTCTTAAAAATGATGGTTGGAAATAATTTAAAAGACAACCAACTCCAACAAATCGTTGATAAAACAATTATGGAAGCTGATAAAGACATGGATGGAAAAATTTCGTTCGAAGAATTTTGTTCAATAGTAGAATCAACTGATATTTCAAAAAGTTTAACGTTGACCGAATTCTAAAAAAAAAAGAAAAGGAAATCAAAATCAAAAATCAAAAAAAATTAATTAAATCAATTACTTTATTTTATTACATTCATTTTTCATTTCATTTTTCATTTTATTTTTTTCATTTAATTTTTTTCATTTTGATTCATTTATTGGATCTCACTCATAAATATATTTATATTTATATTTATAATCATATTGATAGATCTTCTATATAAATCATCACATTGTTATCATATTGTTATTTTAGTAAGTAAAATAAATATTATTTAAATGTCCAAAATATATATGAATTATATATAAATTATATATATTTGTATATTTAATTGTTTGCATTATTACTTTTATTAATTAATTATTATTATCAATCATTTAATTGATGATAATTTTAAATAATAAATAAATAAATCAATATTTTTTGAAAATAATTTATTTCTAAAATTCATTTTTTTATTTTATTTTATTTTCTAAGTATTGTTTCTAAATGATTGGTGACTGATTGATTCTCATTCATTCATTCAAAGTATTAAACTGTTAATAAATAAATTGTATTATTATAATTTCACGACATCAAATAAATAATAAAAAAATAATAAATAAAAAAATAATTCTTACAAAAAAAAAATTCACTTAAATTAAAATAATATTCACTTAAAAAAAAATCGCTTAAACATTCCGAACGGTTACTTAAATATCGGTGGTCTATTTTGTTTATTACGCTGTATTCTTACAAATAACCAATCTACTGCATCACGCACTCCATCTCTGTGTAAAAATAAATAAATAAAAATAAAGATAAATAAATAAATAAAAATAAAAATAAATAAATAAATAAAAATAAAAATAAATAAAAAATAAATAATATAAATAAATAAAAATAAATAAAAATAAATAAATATGATAATAATCTTACCCTTCTAATGCAGATACTGGTAATACTCTAGAATCTCTAGCTCCCAATTTAATTGCTATCTTATTAAAAATTTCTTTAATTTCTTCAACTTTTAAAGAATTTGGTAAATCTTGTTTATTTGCTAACATTAATACCGGAACTCCTTCCACTTCATCATTTGTAATTATCTTCTCTAAATTATTAAGTAAGTGAGTGAGTGAGTGAGTGAATGAGTGAGAGAGAGTGTGAGTATGATAAAATAATATAAATATATTCTATTATAAAATATAGATTTTTTTTTTTTAATATACATACCAAAAATATTTATGCATTCCTCAATTCGATCTTTATCCGTGGAATCTACCACAAATACAATAGCGTGACATTCACTATAATACTTTTCCCAAATCCCATGAAGTTCACGTTGACCTCCTAAATCCCAAAAATTAATCCTCGCCCGATCGATATCGATTTTTCCAACTTTTTTATTATTTTATTTATTAGGTGAATATAATAATAATAATAATAATAATAATAATAATAATAATAAGAGAAGGAAAAGAGAGGAGAGAGGAGAGAGGAGAGAGGAGAGGAGATAAAAAAAAGATCGAAGAGTCATGGGGATTTATATAATGATAACAATTGATATATATATATATATATATGTATATATATATAATTTCCTTTTTTCAATTATAAATCAATTATTCATTCATTCAAACAAACAAATAAATCACTCATTTCAATTATATTCATTTATTATTTCATTACGACATACAATATATATATATATAGATATAGATAGATAGAAAGATTCGAAAACGTACTGTTTAATCCTACAGTAGGAGCAATCCTATCTTGTGGTAAACCCAATACACCAAGAAATATGGATTTAATTCGTTCTAAAAGTGTCTAAATATATTTGTGAGTCGTACGTAAATATATGTAATTTAAATATATATATAAAAAATATAAAATATAAAATAAATATAGATATATATCATATACCGTTTTACCAGCATTATCAAGTCCAAGTATAATTACATAATATTCTTCTCTTCTAGTAATATACTTATGAAATCCACTTAATAAAGTATACATTTTATTTTATTTTATTTTATTTTTTTATTTTTTAACTATTAGATAATAATTAATAAAATAAAATAAAATAATTTTTTTTTTTTTTAACTTTGAATGTTTCCTTTCTTTTTTTTTTTTACAATACTGTAAAATATATTTAAATATATATAAACATATAAATGTTTATCGTTTATAAAATGATCGAGTTAATGATCAAACAAACAAAAAATAAAATAAAATAGTAACTGATAATAGACTGGAAGAAATTTAAAAAGAAATTAAATAATATAATAAAAATGTTCAATACAATATATATAATAACATTATTAATATAATATAATAAATATAATAAATAATTGATTTACCCTTTTGGATCTAATATAGACGTTACACGCGACACCCAAGATCGATTTTTTAAAGATCTTTTTTTTTTTTATTTATTTTATTCATCGAAGGAAATGAAATGGGGAGACTAAATAATTTAAATAATATAAATAATCTGAATAGAGATAATCAATAAATCTAAAAGAATCTAAAAATAAAAGTAATAAAAGTCTAAATAGTTATCTAACTAATAGTATTCAATAATAGTTAGTAATAGCATAATATAATAATCAGTAGATAGTTAATTAATAATAATATCTAGTTTTTAGTAGTCATGGTAAAAATAAATCAAAGAACCATAGTTCAACCATTGGTAGCATTTACAATGGCAATAGTAGTTGGATTATACGTTAGACATGCTATTAATGATTCTAGAAGAATATCGCGTATTCGACAATTATCACAAGAACATCAACAACTACAACAAAATAATAATAACAATGATAATAACAACAACAATGATAATAATAATAATAAGGATAATATAAATAATAATAATAATAATAATAATAATAATAATAATAATAATTCTTTAAGTAATTCGAGTTAAAATTCAAATAAGAGAAAATTTCTTTACATCAAAAAAAAATTTTTTTAAACAAACTACAATAATAATTTAACTTTCATTAAATCTAATATTTCACTACCATTCTTCCAATAAATAATACGAGGATTGATACTTGTCATGGGTGAATCTTTATCTTCTGTTATTAAAAGTTTCTTAATAAATCTTTCTAAACTATAATCTTTTCTAACTAATAATATATCATTTCTATATATATATTTAATTAAGTAGAAATCCAAAAGTATAATCAAAGTATAATTAGTATATGTAATAGTATTTGATGATAATAATAATAATAATAATAATGAATAAATAAATTAAATTAAATAAATACCTTGACATTTTAGTAGCTGGACAAAAATCATTAATAGAATCACCCACATAAATAATTTGATCATAATAATTTACTTTTTTTTCATCATCATTATTATAATCTTGAGAGAGAGGGGGGAAAGAAGAAGAAGAAAGTGTAGTTAAATAATTAATTAATTCTTTACCTTTACAAATATTTTCAGAACATTTATTTTTACAATTATGAGAGGGACCGGTTTTAGGTATTAATCTTTGAATGTTTAATTGTCCATTATCTTGCCAATTAGCAGGATTTGTTATGATACCACTAAATAAATCTAGGATCCCATGTGCCTAAATAAGTAAATTAATAAGTAAACAAAATAAATTAATAAACAAATAAATTAACAGTAAACAAATAAATTAATAAATTATTAATTAATAAATAAATAAATTAATTTTACCTTTAATATTTCTTCAATAAATATAGTATTTGCATCAGAAATAATTATAATATCATGATTGGCTTTTTTAATAAGTTTAAGAGCTGAAATCATATCAACATGCTGCATATAATTATAGAGAAAATATATGTAAATATAACATAGTAAAATGTAGTAAATGTATCAAATAGTGAATACAGTAAATACAGTGTAAATAAATATATATAATTTATATGTGTGTAAAATACATACAAATGGAATTTTGGATAATGTTTGTTCAATCTGTTGTCTGCTTATCCCTTGATTATATAACTCCCCAACTAAATAATTCCTACATATATATTTATAATTATAATAAGATTTGTATATAATTAATTAATTAATTGATAGAAATTCTTCTCCAAAAAAAAAAAAAATAAATATTTATTATATTACATTAAATCAGTCCATTGATATTCTTTTCTTAATTCACTTATTTGAGTGCTAAGTGTTGGTGACAGTTGTTTTATTATCCAAGTATCTGAATTCTCATCAATTAAGGACCTATCATTATTCAAAATTATTTATTCATAACTCATTCAAATTAAAAATATTTTTTATAAAAATGAATAGAATTAATATTATCATTATTACCAATCGAAATCAAATGCGAAAAGTTTCATTTTTTATTATTTTTTTGATTTTTTTTCAAGTCAGAGTCGAGAAATAGAAATTAGTGGAAATTTCTTATTAAATTTAAATTATTGTAAATCATTTAAATTATTGTAGATCATTTAAATTATTCCTTAAAACGGTAAATCATGTGAATTGCGGCATTTAATAGTAACTTGTTACGCCACTACCGAGTAAATCGATCATTAAATTTGATCCGATAAACCAATAAATTTATCTTGAACAAAAATTCAAAATTCAAAAAATGTCAAAAAAAGTCAAATATCCGTTTCATAAAGCTGCTTTCGAAGGGGAATTTCATACTGTTCAACAAGCAGTAAAATCGGATCCTGGTGTTGTTAATTCCCGAGACGAGGTTTTAATTTTTTTTCTTGTTATCAAATTCTGGAACATTTATTTGGTGTAATAGTTGTAATATTTATTAACATTAATAATAATTAATAATAATTAATTTATAATTAAAATAATAAATCAAGGATGAAAGAACTCTTTTACATTGGGCTGGTGAATATTTTGTTTTATATTATTTTCTAGCTTTTTAAATATATATATTTCTTTAATAATATAGTAATAATAAAAAAAGAATTCTTTTTTTTACAATAATAGTTTCTGGAGGTCACTTAGAGATTGTGGAATATTTATTAGATAAAGGATCAGAGGTGAATACAGTGGATGATTCCAATTGGACACCTTTACATATTGCTGGTAAATATTCAAATTATTTTTTTTAATCAATTTTTAGTTTTTTATCAATTCTCTATTCATTTTCATTCCATTATTACTTTATTATTCTTCTTAGTATCAACAGGACATTTAGACATTACAAATAAATTATTACAAGCAGGAGCAGAAATCAATGTACAAAATGATAATGGGTTGACACCTTTGTAAGTAATATTTTTATTATTAGTTATTATTGTGTGATTACTGTGCTATCATAATAATGATAATAATAATAATAATAATAATAATAATAATAATAATAATAATAATAATAATTACCGTTACTAATTTTTTCAATTTAGACATTATGCTGCTTCAAAGAATAGAATTGAGGTAAATAACAATTTTTTTAATTTTTTAAATGATATAATAATAATATCATTTACACATTTATTTTATTTAATTTTAATTTACACATTATTTATTTAGATTGGAAAGATATTATTAGATAGAAATGCCAATGTTAATATTATAGATTCAAATGATCAAATTCCTTTGTAAGTAATAAAAAATTTTATAATTTTTTTTTTTTTTAAAAAAAATTTGAATTAGAATTTATTTATTTAAAAAATTTTATTATTTCTTATTCTAAGGCATCGTTGTGCAGTTCATGGATTTACTACTTTTGTTAAATTATTATTGGAAAAAGGTAGTAAACCTAATACCAGAGATAAAATTAAGAATAGTCCATTGTAAGTATTTCTTTATTATTATCATTTCTTTCTTCTTATTATCATTATCATTATTATTTATTGATTATCATTATTTTTTCTTTTCCTCATCTTGATTTCTAATTTCTGATATAATAATAATAATAAATGATCGATATAGACATTTAGCTTGTGAAGAAGGGCATGGGGATTGTGCATTGTTGTTAATTGAATATGGAGGTGATTTAAATCTGGAAAATATTGAACAGAAAACACCCTTAGATTTATGCAGTAAAGAATTGAAAAATTTTATTTTACAACAAACTTCAATTGCTGCGTGAACACATTTTATTTAATACGTCACGTTGTGAGAATATAATGTGAGAAAGAATGTAATGTAAGAATATCAATGTGAGAATATTATTGATACATGTAATGATGTTGAAGAAATGAAAGGAATGAAAAAGAACTAATTAGAAAATAATAATATTTATAATTAATAATTAATAATAATAATAATTATAATTAATAATTAATAATAATAATAATAATAATAATGTAAATAAGATAGTTAATTTTAAATGTATAATAGTAATTAAATAAAGGGTTTAGATTCTTATCCTATATGTCCTCACATGACATTATGTTAATAGGTTTAGGGAGAGGTGTATTTATCACCGCGCATCACATCACACCTAAATATCCTGGGAACTTGGAATTTTTTTACATTAGCATATATCACATAATCATCACATGAAATCAATTCTTAAATAGACAATATGGTCATTTTTTTGATAACGTGGTCATATTCTATATATTACGTAATTGATGTATATTAAGTTACACCACGTTGCTTAAACCATGAATCTATCAAACGATACCTTTGCATCGAAATTTGTGTAACCCGATAAAATGGGTTAAAAGTATGTTCAAAAATTTGCTAAGTATGTTATTATCAAAAATTTGCAGAAGTATTATAAGATTATATAAATAATAATAATAATAATAATAAATATGTCATTGAGTGGTTAGTTAAAGTCTTTTCTATTTATTCTATTATTTGATAGATTATATTTATTTTAAATCGATTTTATATATATTCTATATTATATATTATTATCGCTTTATATAGAGAAATGGAAACGTTTACAAGAGTTAAAAAGACGAAACGAAGAATTCAAAGAAAAAGATATTGAAGTTGGTGGTGGTGGAGACGAGAAGAATGAAGGGAATGATAGTATAACTGAAGTTACTGTTAAAGGAAATGATAAAAGTAATAATCAAAATCAAAACAATAATAATAATAATTATAATAATAAAAGAAAAGTTGAACATATTTCCTCCAACTCCCTTTCCACCTCTTCTCCTTCTCCTAAGAAAACGAAAACTTATAAAAACATTAAAAATCTTCCTTGTATATCACCTACTTTACCAATACCTAAAAGCATAACAAAATATTTAAATCTGAATTCACAATTAAAAGGAACTGATCATGGTCGATTGGCACATAAGGTAAGGGAGATAGATAGATATATATATATATATTTATTTATTTATTTATTTATTTAATAATAAAATGTAATAATAACCTATAATGATATTATTATTATTATAGGGACCATTAGAAAAAGAACTTGATAAAGCAGTTGAAAATGGAGATTTAGATTTAGCCAATAAAATAAATGATCAAATTACTAAAAGGAATTTTGATAATATGATAAGAGAGGCAATCGAGTGTAAAGAATATGATGAAAGGAGAAAAGTAAATTTTAATTGATTTAATTAATTATTTATTTTGATCTAATTTAATTTAATAATTTTTATTTGATTTAAATTAATTTATTGATTATTGATTTTATTGATTTTATTGATTTAATTAATTTAGAAAGAAGAAGAGGATAAAGCAAAAAAGAAAAAACCAAAATTAAAATGGGGGTAAATATTAAATATATATATATATACTTGTTATTTTATTATTTTATTTTTTTCTTATTAATTTCATTATTTATTATCTTTTATTTAGATTCGAAACAAAACAAAGATGGGAAACTAAAAGTAATATGTAAAATAATGTAAAAAATATATAATAATATATAATAATATATAATAATATATATAATAATAATAATAGCATATATATTATGTAAAAGAAAAATTAAATTTCATGATAATAGTAATAAAACAATTGTTTATTTTTTTTTAATATTTTATTTTATTATTATTATTATCAATTAATGTATATTTGAACAAAATTAAATGCTTTTAGTATTATCATTATAGTATTAGCATTATTATTATTATTATTATTATTATTTAATTTATTATTCATTACTTCCATTTGATCCCATATTACTTGATAAATCACTATTACAATCTAATATATTTTCAATTTTATTCTTTCTTTCTTCAGTTTCTCCTTCTCTTTCTTCTCTCTTTCCTTCTTCTTCTTTCCCTTCTTCTTCTTTCCCTTCTTCTTCTTTCCCTTCTTCTTCTTCTCCTTCTTCTTCTTCTTCTTCTCCTTCTCTTCCATTACCATCAGTTTCAATAATAATATTATTATTTGGATATGTAATTTCTACTATTACACCATTATCAGCAGGTAGATTTGTCACAATTGAAGATGAAGGTGGTCCACTTGAAAGTATATCATTTTTATCATATTTATCATTAATATGATCTTCCTTTCCTTCCTTTTCTTCTTTTCCTTTTTTCTCCCCTTCATCATTATCATCATTATCATCTACTCCATCCCCTTCTTCTTCTTCTTGTTCTTCATTTTGTTTTGCTTTCATTGCGGCTTTTTTTAATTCAAAAGCTATATTTCAAATAAATATATGATGAAAATTAAATTAAATGAAATGAATAAAAAAATTATCAAATTCAAAATTTTAATAAATTTAAAAATGATATGATTTTGATCGATCCAACATATAAAAATTTTCCGTACCATTTAATTCAACTTCCAATCTCGGTAAGAATTCATCTAAGTCACATTCTTTTACTGCCTCAAATACATCATCGGTTTGAATAATTTTACGTTTATTATCTTTGGAAATTTGATTAGCACTGTATTATAATTAATAATTTAATAATAATAATAATAATAATAATAATAGTAGTAATAGTAATAATAATTAAGAAAAATAATTTAATCAATTAATTATTACAAAGAATAAAATAAATAAATAAATAAATTAATTAAAAAAAAAGGATACGATTTAGCAAGATGATTGATAAACACTGTGGTGGATCTTATTATAGCGAATTTGGCATCTTCTTCTATTGATCCATTATCACCTAACTAATTTCGCAATAAAAAAAAAACGCGTCAAAAAAAAAAAATAAACAAACCTCAAATTAAAAAAAAAAAAGAAATAACTTACTACATTCTTAATAAGTTTTTTAATTAATCCTTGTGGCATATCTAAATCTTCAATTCTTTGCATTAATTCATCAAAATCAGCTTCATCATTATCATCATCATCTTCTTCGTCTTCATCTTCTCCTTCATCATCTTCTTCACCACTATTATTATTACTACTATTATCACTACCATCACTACTATCATCACCATGAAGAAGAGTATCTATTTCTTCTTCACTTGAACTACTACTATCATCATCATCATTATTATTATTACTACCATTATTATTATTATTATTTGTATTATTATTTGTATTATTATTATTATTTGTATAATTATTTCTTGCATTATTATTTTTTATTTTATTTATATTATTGGTATTGTTATTTGCATGATTATTTTTATTATTTCTATTATTACTATTCTTATCATTATTTCTATTTCTATTTCTATTACTATTATTATTATTATTTTTATTACTATTAGACATTGTTGCTTTTGGTTTTACGAAAAGATGTTCTTTAGTTTTAGTAGAAGGTGATAAAGGTATTGAAGGTAAGGGAGGTGATGGTTTGATGTTAGATATTTGACGATTAGGAAAAAATGAAGGTGAAGAAGTGGTGGTGTTGTTTATAATAAAGAAGTCTCCAGGAACTGGTGGTGGTATTATATAAGGTGTCAATAAAGGTGACGGTGGAGGAGGAGGAGGAGAAGGTGGAAAAATAGAAAGACGATCGGGTGAACCGTTTATTATGAACTGGGTTTGTTGATAGTCTTGATAATCTTTTATCGGAGGTGAAGAAGAATAGAGAGGAGAAGAAGGAGAGGAGTTAGAGGAGGAGGAGTAAGGTGTTGTTAGGGGAAAAACGTAAGGTGTTGTTGCTGTTACTGCTTTTGTAGTATTGGTGCTTTCGGTTTGAGAAGACATACAAAAAATTTTTCTTTTGTTTAAAATAACGTGAATGCTAAATTAAGTCACTCTTCGTGAATAAAGGCGATGAACACGAAATATATACGTATCGTATGAATGATCGTCATGTATTATTATAAAAGAAAATTTTATTTATCAAAAAAAATACGCGTTTCTTTGCATGTCTAGTTTTTTTACATTTTTTTTTCCTTTGAAAATTTGCATTTCTTTTACGTGTCTTCACGTAATATATTTTTTTTTTTACGTATCTTTACGTGTCATTATGTACTTATCTTGGTATTTTTTATTTTATTTTAAATAATATTTAATTTTTTTTTCTTTTTTCTATCTTAATTATTTATCAAATGTGTTCATCAAATATGTACTTGACTTTTTTTTAACCCTCAAAGAATACGAAAAAAAAATTATTCCTTCATTTTCTTACTTATATTACTTACCTTAGTTACCTTAGTTACCTTCTTGGTATTTCATCAAAAAAACAAAAAAAAAAAAACAAGGCGACGCTAAAGATAAATCGACGAACGATGATAAACTTTTTAATCAATCACGATTTACCCTAATATGACAGAGAGAAATAGAAAGGATAAAAAAATTTAGTTTTTTTATAATCAATAATCAAAGAACATAATTATAATAAAAATTTAGAATCTATTTTTACCGTTTTCCTTTATCCATTTTATTATTATTATTTTTACCATTTGCTACTTCTAATGATTTACGAATGTATTCTATTATTATTTCTACTTTACTTGTGGCAATTTTTGAACAATGTATAATTGTTTCCGTAGATAAAGGAACTCCTCCAGCTTTTGATAAAACACATATTTCTTTATGATCATTTATTACAATTGTCATATCACCTTGACAAATTTTTTCTTCTTGCCAAGTTGGATCTACTACCCATAAATCCCTTTAAAAAAAAAAATTTAGAATTAAAAAAATTATTTAAAGTTCTTGAAAGTTCTTGGAAGAGTTATTGCGTATTTATTATTGAAATATTATAAATAATTAAAAAGTTTTAAATATTCTTTTTCTTTTAATTTATCTATTTTTTTTTACTTACTTATTTTCGGAAATTTCAAAAAATGCAAAGGTCACACAAATTGGAATATGATGCACGACCAACGGTACTGGATTTAATTGTTCGGCTGAATGCTAAAGAAAAAAATAATAATATCAAATGTGCAATAATTGGATATATATATACACACACATATAAATATTTTTTTTAACGGTACAGTTAAAGGATAAAAAACCAATAAATTAAAAATAAATAAAAAATAAATAATTAATAATAAAGAAAGAAAGATACTATTGTAATGGTATCCTCTCCTGTAATCGTAATTTCCGGTCGTCGAAAATGAGCGAGTGCCGAAATAGTTGCAATACCAGCTGCATCAAGTATATTTCCATCATTATCAAGAAAATGGATATCAACTCGAATTGTCCAAACCTAATAATTACAAAAAAAAAGGTTAAATAAATATAAAGAGAAAATAAAAGTAAAGAATAAAATAAATAAAAGAAAATATACTTTTTTCTCACGAATAATGCATAATCCTTCTAAATCAATAGCATGATTTCTTTTTATTGCTTTTTCAAGGATACGGCTTATGTTAACCTCTTCTTCTGATGGCCTTTTTTTTTTAATATTAAATAGATTAAGTAAATAACAATAATAAATAATTGATCTTGTATATATATATAATGGGAAGAATTTATTTGACAAAATGATTCCCTTTCAAGTCAAGATATTCGTATCTATACAAAATATCAAAAATATACAAGATGTATATATATATATATATACCTTCCTAGATCAAGACCCGGGAAAGCCATAGGAGATAATTCCGTATTTAAAATCAAAATTCCCTCGGAAGAACGATCCAAGTGAGGTCGAGTAACTTCACATGAAACTTTGGCTAATACCCTTAAAAAAATTTTTTTAATTGATTATTTAATTTATTATTATTATTATTTTTTTAACTATTAACTTTTAAAATTAAAAAAAAAAATTAACAGTATTAATGTATATGTATATATATATATATCATTACATTTTTTTTTTATGTATTTATACCCACAAAAAAGAATTTTCTTACTTTGTTCCTCCAAGTTTAACTTCTGAACGCCCATAATCAGGACCAAGTAAAATTTGTAAAGGTCTAAATTCATGCTTATCCCGATCGTCAAGACGGATACCTTCTTTTAGGCTAGATAATATAAATTCTTTTTCGTTGGTAGAGAGTTCAGCGTCTTTACCCATAATGTAAATAATATGATAATTTTAATTGTTTGGTGAAGATAATTTATGTGATTTGCATAAGTATCGATGCAATTCTATTGGTCAATCAATTTGACTCCGAGTTCAACTATTAAAATTTCTATAAAAATAAAATAAATTTGAATTCTTTCTTTATCGTTATTACCTATCTACCTTCTTTCTTCTTCTTTCTTCATGGTAGAAAAGTTTATTTCTTTCTTTCTTAAAATTTCTTTTTCTTTTTAAGTTCCATACCGTCTATTATCTTCACGCCGCATAACACGAGTGCCCAGAATAAAATTATTGATCAGTGCAATGGGATACAGTATAATGATACCCGAGCATATCGATACCGACTTCCTAACTTTTAAACGGTGACTGGCTGCCAGTTTTGCTTTGTTGTACTCTTTGATTTGTATTTCCTTCACAAAGTGTTACACGGCATTAAAAGAATATCCGATCCGTCAGTACTTAACGGTGAAAAAAGTTATTTGCGAAATGAACGTAAAAAAATTTCTTAACTTTTATAAATAAGTTTTATTCAATTTACAGGCAAACCACGAAAAAAAAAAAAAAAAAAAAAGTAGAAAGAAAAAATTATAAACGGGTAGGTATTATAATCGTATTGGTTTTAACTAGATATTTCAGTTTAATGTAAATAGCACAAAAATTGAATTATACAATATATTATAGAATCTGTAAATTTGTTAAGATTTTTTGTCTAGTGGGAATTAAGATTTTAATTGTTATATATTTTTTCTTTTTGAAAACAATAGAAATAATAAAAAAAAAAAGAAGCATTTCAAATATGATTCTGGTTAAAAATGTTCTTTATTTGATGAATAAACTAGCATTTCCCCGTACGTAGCGTTCTATTGACTGGAAAGTAATGATATATTTTTCAAGGCGATACACAAAAATATTGGTCTTCATGATTTCATCAAACATCTACATCTTTGAATCTTTTAAATAATTTCCTAAAGGTTGACTCACGAATCTCTTAAAAATCAAAACAAAGTACTGATAATATGCTTTTTTTTTGTCTTTGCTACCTCATAATAATATTTGACACTTGGAAGAAATTTTTGCTATTCCGAATTTATTCTATAATCAAATAAATGTAAAATAAATCAAATCGATATTACCATTTTTCCAGATCAATAATGTTTCCGACCAACGGAGAGAGAGAGAGAGATTTTTTTTTTTTATTCATTGATCTTTTTATTGATAAGGTTTCATCTTTTGATTTACATGCATGCACAGATGATCAGGAGACATGTTACGCAGTTTCTATTCAAATAAAAAATAGTGAGACACTTGGCATGCATGTGCATATAAGTCAACGTCGAATTATAATATTGTTTATTATTTATTGTTTGTTTGTCATAAATTTTATCAGGTTTAACTACAATTTTCGCGTTGTTTTTTTCGAATTCAAGGAGATCTACTGTCAAATTCAATAGAACTTTATTAACCAACGTATATAAAGTTAGGGTCTAAGTTTTTTAAGGTTTACTTCTTGATTATATATTATGAATGTTAGACATTTTTCGTGGCAACGGATTACATTTTTTGATCTTGAGTTACACAAATTCATTTTTTTGACAAAAGTGTTTGTTAAGGCGATCAGACCAGAACAGGTCTTGAGTTTATTTTTTTTACTCTCACAATCTAAAAAAAGAAGTTGGACACTATTTCTACAAACCATCAGATCAATCAAAAAAAGGATAATTGATTCATTTATTTATTATATTCCATTGATACTGTATTAATAACATTCAAATTTTTCGTTCTGCGGTGTAATACTTTGCTCCGCTCCAATGTTTTAATACGTTTAAAGGACCGAAAAAGTAAAGATAAAAACAACAGTTTCAGATTGTGATTTGAATCATATGAAGAATAATTGCTCATGTAGCACCATTTCTAAATTAATAAAGAAATCCGAAATTCTAAAATTATATTTTTTATTTTTTTTGTAATATTAAAGCTTTTTACTTTTTATAATAATAATAAAATTAATAAAGAATTTTAAACATACCGAATTGGGATCATTGTTGAACACAAAAGGAAATACAATTAGTTTATTAATTTATTGGTTAGAATAAAATAATACGTAAAAAACGAATGTACTACGGTTACACCACATTTTTCATTTCTTTTAAAAAAACCTTTTTTATTTTTTTTTCAAAACAAAAAAAAAAAAACACTCTAAAGAAATTAAAGAAATAAAAAATAATAATTAATAATGTCTGGACCTCAATATAACCCCCCAGGCAGTCCTCCTCCTATGACCCAATATAACCCTCCAGGCAGTCCTCCTCCTATGACCCAATATAATCCTCCTCCCGGTAGTCAACCTTTTCAACCTCAATATAATAATCAAGGATCCCCTTCGCAATATAATCCTCCTCAAGGTCCACCTCCTACAAACCTATATAATAACCCTCCTCAAGGTGTTCCTCAATATAGTCCACCTCCAACTGAACATCAATATAATACCGGTCAACATTCACAACCATTACCATTACCAGCAACAACAAATATTGAAGTCCATCAATCATCTCCACCACCGCCGCAAGTTACCGTTATACCACCAGTTACAACTACTACATACATGGCAGGCCCTCCAGGAACAGTGGATACTTCAATTCCTCCCGAAAAGAGAAGTTTTACACAAATTACCAGTATAGAACAAATCTGGAGGATGCCCATATTTTACGAGGGTAGACCGACTTGGAAGTTATGGTTGGGTCTAATCTTCTTCTTATATTATTCATCGTATTTCAGTAAGTAATTTTATATATATATGTGTGATTAATCTATTCTCTTTTTTTTTTCAAAAAAATATAACTAAAGAAAAAAAACATTCAAATTATTAGTTATTCCATTGGCATCTTATTTGGCGTTAGCAGCTGCAGCTACTACATCAACATATTCATATACTTCAAACTCCGGCTGCTCTTCATATGTACCTTCATGCTATTACTATACCGTAAGTTAAATTTAAATTTAAATTAAAAATTATTGATTTTGAATTTCAATTTTCAAATTTCTCATTATTCTCTATTTTTTTTCTAGTATACCTGTTATAGATACAGTTCTTCTACTGGATGTAAAATTTATACTTGTTCTGATTACTATAGTAGTTACTACGACTACTGTTTTTAAAGTTAGTACGGACAGTAAATTACATTGTAGGAATAAAATGGTTTTTATTTTATAATCTCATTTTATATTTTCGCTTTTTCAGTTCCATTTCATTTCATACTTTTAATACATAATCATTTGTTTTTCGTCAAATAATTTTTATTATAACAAATATCACAAGAAGTATAAATTATATTATCCGAATATATATGTATAAAAAATCCGAAATCTGAAATTCTAAAATTATTTTTTTTTTATTTTTTTGTAATATTAAAACAAAGCTTTTTATAATAATAATAATAATAAAATTTTATATAGAATTAACAAACCATTAAAAAAACATTAAACAATAATAAAAATTTGTAAAATTTTTGAAATTTTTAAAAAAAGAGACACTTAAATTCAAGAAAACATTCAAATTTCAATTCGAATAAACATTTTTAAGAAACTTCTTTTCTATTTTTTTTCACAGCACAAACTTTAAAAAAATAAAATTTTTCAATTTTTCTAACAGCAATTATTAGGATATAAATTTCTTTCAAAACAAAAAAAAAACAAATTTAAAAAAATTAAAGAAAATAAAAAAATAATAATTAATAATGTCTGACCTCAATATAATCCTCCTGGCAGTCCTCCTCCTATGACCCAATATAATCCTCCTCCCGGTAGTCAATCTTTTCAACCTCAATACAATAATAATCAAGGCCACCCTTCTCAATATAATCCTCCTCAAAGTCCACCTCCTGCGAACCTATATAATAACCCTCCTCAAGGTGTTCCTCATTATGGTCCACCTCCAACTGAAATGTCACGATCAATCATCACAACCACCGCCGCAAGTTACCATTACAGAGCCACGTAGAGAGGATACTTCGAAAAGAGAATTTTTACACAAATTACCAAATCTGGAGGATGCCCTTATTTTATGAGGGTAGACCGACTTGGAAGTTTTGGTTGGGTCTAATATTCCTCTTATATTATTCTTTGTATTTCAGTAAGTAATTATATATATTGTAATAAATTATTCTCTTTTTTTTCAAAAAAAAAAAAATTTTTTTAGTTATTCCATTGACGTCCAATTTGGCGGTAGCAAGGGCAGCTACATCAACATATCCATCTCCTTATCTTTATCCTTATCCTTATCCTTCTCCTACAATTGACATCGACTGCCAATTGTATGAATATATACCTTCTTCATGCGGCTATTATAAAGTAAATTAAATTAAAATTATTGGTTTTTGAATTTCAATTTTCAAAATTCTCATTATTCTTTCTTATTTTTTTAGTATTTCTGTTATAACTACAGCTCTGTTGGATGTAAGATTTATACTTGTACTAATACCTATAGTAGTTACTTCGCCCACTGTTCTATTATTTAGTTCGGTATTTACAATAAATTACACATTGTAGACAGTAAATTACATTGTAGGAATCAAATGGTTTATTTATAATCTCATTTTATAGATTCGTTTTTTCATTTTCATATTATTATTACTTTTAATACATAATCATTTATTTTTCGTCAAATAATTTTATTATAACAAATATCACAAGGTGTATAATATTGTATATCCGAATATATACACGTAAATAAAAATCCGAAGTCCGAAGTCCGAAACCTTAAATTTTTTATTTTTTTATTTTTTGCAATATTAAAACAAAGCTTTTTTATAATAATAATAATAAAGAATTAACAAACCATTAAAAAAACATTAAACAATAATAAAAATTTGTAAAAATTTTTGAAATTTTAAAAAGAGAGAGACACTTTAAATTCAAGAAAACATTCAAATTTCAATCCGAATTGTTGAGTACAAAAATAAAGTTACTTCGTAAAACGAATGTGTTGCGGTTACACCCCATTTTTAAGAAACTTCTTTTTTATTTTTTATTATTTTTTTAATAACGATATAATTTCTTTCAAAACAAAAAAAACACTTAATTAAAGAAAATAAAAAATAATAATTAATAATGTCTGGACCTCAATATAACCTTTCAGACAGTCCTCCTTCTATGACCCAATATAACCCTCCAGGCAGTCCTCCTCCTATGACCCAATATAGCCCTCCAGGCAGTCCTCCTCCTATGACCCAATATAATCCTCCTCCCGGTAGTCAACCTTTTCAACCTCAATATAATAATCAAGGCCTCCCTTCGCAATATAATAATCAAGGTCCCCCTTTGCAATATAATCCTCCTCAAGGTCCACCTCCTACGAACCCATATAATAACCCTCCTCAAGGTGTTCCTCAATATGGTCCACCTCCAACTGAACATCAATATAATACCGGTCAACATTCACAACCATTACCATTACCACTACCAACAAATACTGAAGTCCGTCAATCACCACCACCACCACCGCCGCAAGTTACCGTTATACCACCAGTTACAACTACTACATACATGGCAGGTCCTCCAGGTACAGTGGATACTTCAATTCCTCCCGAAAAGAGAAGTTTTACACAAATTACCAGTATAGAACAAATCTGGAGGATGTCCTTATTTTATGAGGGTAGACCAACTTGGAAGCTTTGGTTGGGTCTAATCTTTTTCTTATATTATTCTTTGTATTTCAGTAAGTAATTTTATACTTATATATGTGTGATAAATTTTTTTCAAAAAAATAAACTAAAAAAAAAAACATTCAAAATTATTAGTTATTCCATTGGCATCCTATTTGGGGTTAGCAAGGGCAGCAAAATATTCATATACTTCAAACACCGGCTGCTCTTCATATGTACCTTCATGCAGCCTTTATAATGTAAGTAAATTTAAAATAAATTAAAAATTATTGATTTTTGAATTTCAATTTTCAAAAATTCTCATTATTCTCTTTTTTTTTCAAAAAATATTTTTTTTAGTATACCTGTTATTCAATCAGCTCTTATACCGGATGTAAGACTTATTATTGTTCTGATTACTATAATAGTTACTACGACTACTGTTCTCATAATCCAACTCCTACTACCACTGCCACCAGCTGCCCAACATATGTACCTTCATGCTATTATTATACCGTAAGTTAAATTTAAATTAAATTAAAATTATTAGTTTTTGAATTTCAATTTTCAAATTTCTCATTATTCTCTAATTTTTTTTTCAAAAAATAATTTTTTTTTAGTATACCTGTTATAGATACAGCTCTGGATGTAAAATTTATAGTTGTTCTGATACCTATAGTAGTTACTACTACTACTGTTATTAAAGTTAGTACAGACAGTAAATTACATTGTAGACAGTAAATTACATTGTAGGAATGAAATGGTCTTATTTTATAATTTCATTTTATATTTTCGTTTTTTCATTTTCATTTCATTTCATATTATTATTACTTTTAATACAAAATCATTTATTTTTTGTCAAATAATTTTATTATAACAAATATCACAAGGAGTATTAATTATATTATCCGAATATATATATGTATAAAAAAATCCGAAATTCTAAAATTATTTTTTATTTTATTTTTTTGTAATATTAAAATTGATAAAGAATTAACAGCATTAAAAAATAATAAAAATTTTGAAATTTTAAAATTTTTTAAAAAAAGAGCCACTTTTAAATGCAAGAAAACATTCAAATTTCAAACCGAATTGGGATCAAAGGAAAATAAAACGAATGTACCACATTTTTTAAGAAACTTCTTTTTTTTTTTCACATCACGAACTTTAAAAAAATAAAATTTTTCAATTTTTTTTAATAACAATTACTAGGATATAAATTTCTTTCAAAACAAAAAACACTTTAAAGAAAATTAAAGAAAATAAAAAATAATAATTAATAATGTCTGGACCTCAATGTAATCCTCCAGGCGGTCCTCCTCCCAGTAGGCGAACCCAGTGTTGTCAAGGGACACCTTCGGGACAATGTTGGGACAAAACTTATTTTTTTTAAAATGTAAATTCACAAAATTTTACTTAAAAATCTGCTTTGGGCTATTAATTAAAGTTGTTTGAAATTGATTTTTATATATATTTATAAAGTTTTAGTATCCATTTATAGGTTGGTTAAGGGTAGGGACAGTGGGACATGGGACATGGGACACAGGGACAGTTAAAAAAGCTGGGGACATGCGAATTTGACAACACTGGGCGAACCTATATAATAACCCTCCTCAAGATGTTCCTCAATATGGTCCACCTCCAACTGAAATGTCGCGACAATATAATACTGGTAAATTACCACTACCACCAACAACAACAAATATTGAAGTCCATCAATCATCACAATCACCGCCACAAGTTACCATTACAGAGCCACGTAGAGTGGATACTTCGATTCCACCCGAAAAGAGAAATTTTACACAAATTACAAGTATAAAACAAATTTGGAGGATGCCTATATTTTATGAGGGTAGACCGACTTGAAGTTTTGGTTGGGTCTATTATTCTTCGTTTTTCAGTAAGTATTTTTTTTTTATATATACGTGATAAATCTATTCTTTTTTTTTCAGAAGAATAAAACTAAAAAAAAAAAATTCAAAAATTGATAGTTATTCCATTTGGCGGTAGCAAGGGCAGCTACATCAACATATCCATCTCCTTATATTTATCCTTATCCTTCTCCTTCTCCTACAATTGACCAATTGTATGAATATATACCTTCTTCATGCGGCTATTATAAAGTAAATTAAATTAAAATTATATTTCAATTTTCAAAATTCTCATTATTCTCTCTTATTTTTTTATAATTACAGCTCTTATACCGAATGTAAGATTTATACTTGTACTATACCTATAGTAGTTACTTCGACCACTGTTCTATTATTTAGTATGGCATTGACAGTAAATTACACATTGTAGAGGTAACATTTTAGGAATAAATGGTTCATTTTTATAGTTTCGTTTTTTCATTTTCATTTCATATTATAATACATAATCATTTATTTTTTTGTCAAATAATTTATTATAACAAATATCACAAGGTGTATAAATTATATTATCCGAATATAAATATGTAAATAAAAATCCGAAATTCTAAAAAATTTTATTTTTTATTTTTTGTCAATATTAAAACAAAGCTTTCTATAATAAAATAATAAAATTAATAAAGAATTAACAAAGCATTAAAAAAACATTAAACAATAATAAAAATTTGTAAAAATTTTTGAAATTTTAAAAAGAGAGAGAGACACTTTAAATTCAAGAATTTCAAACCGAATTGTTGAGTAGTTACTTCGTATTGCGGTTACACTCCATTGATAAGAAACATCTTTTTTATTTTTTTATTTTTTTAAATAACGATATAAATTTCTTTAAAACAAAAAAAAAACACTTTAATTAAAGAAAATAAAAAATAATAATTAATAATGTCTGGACCTCAATATAACCCTCCAGGCAGTCCTCCATATAACCTTTCAGATAGTCCTCTTCCCAGTAGTCAACCTTTTCAACCTCAATATAACCTTTCAGACAATCCTCCTCCCGGTAGTCAACCTTTTCAACCTCAATATAACCTTTCAGACAATCCTCCCCCCGGTAGTCAACCTTTTCTACCGCAATATAATAATCAAGGCCTCCCTTCGCAATATAATCCTCCTCAAAGCCCACCTCCTACGAACCTATATAATAACCCTCCTCAAAGTCCACCTCCTACGAACCTATATAATAACCCTCCTCAAGGTCCACCTCCTACGAACCTATACAATAACCTTCCTCAAGGTGTTCCTCGATATGTTCCGCCGCAAGTTACCGTACCATATATTCCAGGTCCTCCAGGTAATGTGGATACTTCAATTCCTCCCGAAAAGAGAAGTTTTACACAAATTACCAGTATAGAACAAATCTGGAGGATGTCCTTATTTTATGAGGGTAGACCGACTTGGAAGCTTTGGTTGGGTCTAATCATCTTCTTATATTATTCTTTGTATTTCAGTAAGTAATTATATATATTGTAATAAATTATTCTCTTTTTTTTCAAAAAAATAAACTAAAAAAAAAAAAAATTCAAAATTATTAGTTATTCCATTGGTATTCTATTTGGCGGTAGCAAGGACAGCTACTTCAGGAAACTACTGCTCTTCATATGTACCTTCATGCAGCTTTTATACCGTAAGTTAAATTTAAAATAAATTAAAAATTATTGATTTTTGAATTTCAATTTTCAAATTTCTCATTATTCTCTCTTTTTTTTAAAAAAAAAATTTTTTAGTATACCTGTTATTCAATCAGCTCTAATACCGGATGTAAGATTTATTCTTGTTCTGATTACTATAGTAGTTACTACGACTACTGTTCTCATAATCCAACTCCTACTACCACTGCCACCACCTGCCCAACATATGTACCTTCATGCAGCCTTTATACCGTAAGTTAAAATTATTGGTTTTGAATTTCAATTTTCAAAATTCTCATTATTCTCTCTTTTTTTTTAGTATACCTGTTATACAATCATCACTTATTCCGGATGTAAGCTTTATACTTGTTCCGATACATATAGTAATTTATACGACAACTGTTCTCGTAATCCATCTCTTTCTTTATCTTCTCCTACTATTACCACCTGCCCAACATATGTACCTTCATGCAGCTTTTATACCGTAAGTTAAATTTAAATTAATATATTGGTTTTTGAATTTCAATTTTGAAAATTCTCATTATTCTCTCTTTTTTTTTTAGTATACCTGTTATAGAATCAGCTCTTCTACTGGATGTAAAATTTATACTTGTTCTGATACCTATAGTAGTTACTACGACTACTGTTCTCTTAATTAATACGGTATTGACAGTAAATTACACATTGTAGACAGTAAATTACATTGTAGGAATGAAATGGTTTTATTTTCTAATCTCATTTTATAATTTCGTTTTTTCATTTTCATTTCATTTCATTTATTATTACTTTCAATACATAATCATTTGTTTTTCGTCAAATAATTTTATTATAACAAATATCACAAGGAGTATAAATTATATTATCTGAATATATACAGTATATGTATAAAAAAAATCCGAAATTCTAAAATTATTTTTTATTTTTTATTTTATTTTTTTGTAATATTAAAATTGATAAAAGAATTAAAAAATAATAAAAATTTTGTGAAAATTTTAAAAAATTTTGAAATTTTAAAATTTTTTAAAAAAAAGAGCCACTTTTAAATTCAAATTTCAAACCGAATTGGGATCAAAGGAAAATAAAACGAATGTATCACATTTTTTAAGAAACTTCTTTTTTTATTTTTTTTTTCACATCACGAATAAAATTTTTCATAACAATTACTAGAATATAAATTTCTTTCAAAACAAAAACACTTTAAAGAAAATTAAAGAAAATAAAAAATAATAATTAATAATGTTTGGACCTCAATGTAATCCTCCAGGCGGTCCTCCTCCCGGTAGGCGAACCTACCACAACAACAAATATTGAAGTCCACAAGTTACCATTACACAGCTACAACAGCTACATGTATTCCAGGTCCTCCACGTGGAGTGGATACTTCAATTCCTCCCGAAAAGAGAAGTTTTACACAAATTACCAGTACGGAACAAAATCTGGGGGATGGCCTTATTTTTATGAAGGTAGGCCAACTTTGTTGGGTCTAATCTTCTTCTTATATTATTCTTTGTATTTCACTAAGTAATTTTTTTTATATATGTGATAAATCTATTCTTTTTTTTCAAAAAAAAAATAAAACTAAAAAAAAACATTAAAAAATTATTAATTTTTCAATTGGCACCCTATTTATGTTAGTAAAGACAATTGACATCGACTGCTCATCATATGAATATATACCTTCATGCGGTTAAGTTGAATTTAAATTAAATTAAAATTGTTGGTTTTTGAATTCTCTCTTTTTTTTTAGTATACCTGTTTATAAATACAGCTCTTATACCGGACAATGTTTGAAATTCAAATTTTAAATCCTGTGCGGAATATACACAATTTAAATTCTATATGCAAAAATTTGTGCGGATGCCTTTTAAGTTTTCAAATTTTGTGCTAGCGCACATTCCGCACATTGAATTTCAAACACTGATACCTGATGTAAGATTCTGATTCCTATACTAGTTACTACTTATTCTATTATTTATTAATTAGTATAGTATTGACAGTAAATTACATTGTATGGTTTTATTTTATAATCTCACTTTATAGTTTCGTTTTTTCATTTTCATTTCATTTCATTTATTATTACTTTTAATACAAAATCATTTGTTTTTCGGCAAATAATTTTATTATAACAAATATCACAAGGTGTTTAATATTGTATATATGTAATAAAAATCCGAAACCGAAATCCGAAATCCAAAATCCAAAATTCTAAAATTATTTTTTATTTTTATTTTTTTTTTGCAATATTAAAACAAAGCTTTTTATAATAATGATAATAAAATTAATAAAGAAATTGAAAAACATTAAACAATAATAAAATTTGTGAAAATTTTTTTAAAAATTTATGAAAATTTTTTAAATTTCAAACACGAGAAATCATTCAAATTTCGGATCATTGTTGAACGCAAAAGGAAATACAATTTTAATTTATTAATTTTATTGGTTAGAATAAAATAGTCATTTATTTCGTGAAACGAATGTACTCCGATTACACCACAATTTTTCATTTCTTTTAAAAACTTCTTTTTTATTTTTTTATTTTTTTTAATAACAATTACTGAGTTATAACTTTCTTTTCTTTCAAAACATACCACTTTAAAGAAAATAAAAAATAATAATTAAGAATGTCTGGACCTCAATATAATCCTCCAGACGGTCCTCCTCCTCCTATGACCCAATATAATCCTCCTCCCGGTAGTCAACCTTTTCAACCTCAATACAATAATAATCAAGGTCCCCCTTCGCAATATAATCCTCCTCAAGGTCCACCTCCTACGAACCTATATAATAACCCTCCTCAAGGGGTTCCTCAATATGGTCTACCTCCAACTGAAATTTCCCAACAATATGATACCGGACATTCACAACCATTACCATTACCACCACCACCAACAACAAATATTGAAGTCCATCAATCACCACCACCACCAACGTCGCAAGTTACCGTTATACCACCAGTTACAACAGTTACAACTACTACATACATGGCAGGCCCTCCAGGAACAGTGGATACTTCGATTCCTCCCGAAAAGAGAAGTTTTACACAAATTACTAGTATAGAACAAATCTGGAGGATGCCCATATTTTATGAGGGTAGACCGACTTGGAAGTTATGGTTGGGTCTAATCTTCTTCTTATATTATTCTTCGTATTTCAGTAAGTAATTTTATATATATATGTGTGTGTGATAAATCTATTCTCTTTTTTTCAAAAAAATATAACTAAAGAAAAAAAAAAAATTTAAATTATTAGTTATTCCATTGGCATCTTATTTGGCGTTAGCAAGTGCAGCTGCAGCTACTACATCAACATATTCATATACTTCAGACTCCGACTGCTCTTCATATGTACCTTCATGCTATTATTATACCGTAAGTTAAATTTAAATTAAATTAAAATTGAATTTCAATTTTCAAATTTCTCATTATTCTCTATTTTTTTTTTTCAAAAAAAATTTTTCTTTTTTTAGTATACCTGTTATAGAATCAGCTCTTATACCGGATGTAAGGTTTATACTTGTTCTGATTACTATAGTAGTTACTACGACTACTGTTATTAAAGTTAGTACAGACAGTAAATTACATTGTAGACAGTAAATTACATTGTAGACAGTAAATTACATTGTAGGAATTAAATGGTCTTATTTTATAATCTCATTTTATATTTTCGTTTTTTCATTTTCTTTTAATTTATTATTATTACTTTTAATACATAATCATTTGTTTTTCGTCAAATAATTTTATTATAACAAATATCACAAGGAGTATAAATTATATTATCCGATTAATTTCATACATACATATTGGTATATATATATTAAATTAGGAATAGAAAATCTTACATTTGTAGCCTAACTTTTGCTAACTTTTGCTTTTGAAATATATAAATATATAAATATATATAATTTTTATTAATTAATATTATTAATATTATTAATTTATTTATTTAGTTATGTTGAATTTATAAAATTTATAATTGATTGCAGATTTTTTTTTTTTTTTTTTTTTTTGTGATAAAAAAAAAAGATAAAAAAATCAAATTCCGACTTTCTGTATTTAAATTTTTGTTGTTTAATTTTAGTATTCTCGAGAACTTAATATTATAATAATCTATAATAATCGTAATAAATAGTAGTAGTAATGGTAGAAAATAGTAGTAATGGTAGATAAATAAAGATAAATAAAGATACATAAAAGATATATAAGATAAATAAGATACTCCCGAAACGTTTTGTGTGACCAATGATATCATGTATAACTTATTATAATATATATATATATCCGAACAATTGGGAATAATCCCCCACAAAAACATTTATTATTTCTGTCTGCATCTTGGCGTAACTACTTACTGCGTAACTATAACTATAACCTCCTTTATTTTTCAACTATTTCATTTCCCGTTACTTCCCATTGTGAATATATACTATATTTTTTTTTCTTAGATTTTTTAACCGCTTATAATTATTCCTTTAGAAAAATCAATACCTCAGCTTATAAAGCTTTTAATATCAAATAGTTGAGTCAAATACATAAATATTATAAATTAATAGACCAAAAAAAAAAAATAATAAAATAAAAAAATATGAGTTTTTTTAATCAAGGAAGTTCCTTTCTTCAAGAACAAGTAACACCTAATCAAGCTATTATTAGTTCACGACTACGACATCCCACAGAATATCATAAGAAACAGAGAGAACTACGTAATCAGAATACTTTTTCCAGCGATGGTATGCCACCAACACCTGGCAATTCCTTCACCAACACAATAGATCCTGTTGTACTAGTGCGACAACAACAACAACAACCCTTCTTAACAAATTTAAGTCAAGTAAAGCGAGAATCCGAAATGCATAATGATCTAGATTTTTGTCCCACTTCACCAGTTAATAGCACACCAATTCTTGGTTCACCTCCTAACTATGATAACGAAAACGATTATGGAAGATCTTTTAAACCATCAGGAATTCTTGACCGTTCATCTTTTGGTGGTTCACCAGTTGATGCATCCAATTATATGACGAACTTAGATTCAACCAGCGATTATTATATTGATACGACAGAATTTAATGGTGGTCCAACCACAGCTATTCCCATGGATGTTAAACCCAGTCGTAATAATCATAATAACAAAATTTATAGGCAAACTCAGGATACTTTTGCAGGAGGGAATCATCATATTAGTATGTCATTACCCGCTCATCTTACCAATCCCAATACGGACTGGCCGTATGGTACAAGTTTGGAACCATCTTCTTTTCAACCGTCTTCTTTTCAACCTGGTTCTCTGCAATTTCCTCCTGACCTGCCACAAGGTCTTATGGATTCTGATGATCCTGAATCGGCTCAAAAACAGTGTGTATTCATTAAAAAAAAATAATGATTTTTTGTTTGTTATATAGATATATATATCTATGTTTTTTTTTTTTTTCTTTTTCTTTTGTAAATATCTACATTATGTCTATTATTATTATCTATATCATATATATATCTATATCTATATCTATATCTATTTTTTATAATATCTAAATTATATTTTGTAAATATTTTTTTTTATTATTATTATTTTTCATTGTGAATATTTTTGTTAAATATTAATTGAATTATAAAATTTTTATTATTCCTCATTTTTTTTTTTTCTTTATAGACAATTGATATTTGAAAAAAGACGTCGCCGACGTGAATCACACAATGCAGGTGAGTTCGGTCAAGTGATTCTGTTATTCCATCATTATTATTTATTATATATTATATAATAATATTTATTATTTATTATTACTTATTATTTATGATGATTATTATTATTTATTATTTATGATGATTATTATTATATATTATTTATGATGATGATTTTATTACTATTATTATTATTATTATAGTTGAACGTAGACGACGAGACAATATAAACGAAAAAATTCAAGAACTCTCTACTCTCTTACCAGAACTTTATATTGATTCAACCAATAAACCAAATAAAGGTGTTATCCTTCGTAAATCAGTTGAATATATTCGACTCCTTAAACAAACATTGGAGGATGAACGTAATAAAACTTCGGCACTTGAAGCAAGATTAAAATCAACTGATAATGTTTCGGGAGGTGGTACGGCTTCGTCCCCATTTGACGGTCTTGATTGTTCTCCTTAGAAATTAATTTGTTCAAATTATTAGTAAATTGTAATAATTATGTTTTTTTTTTTCATATATACATATACATATACATTTATATATATATATATATTGTCTGCCTGTATTCAATATCAATTTTATTTTTTTTTCTTATGTTTCTAGTGATCATAGTAATTGCTAGTATTCAATTATTATTATTATTTTATTTTATTTTTTTATTTTTATTTTATTCTTTATTATTATTATTTATAAATTATTATCGAAACAAGTTTAATAAGATGAACAAAGTTGAAGAAAAAAAAAAAAAAGAGAAAGAAGAAGATAATGATGATTGATGATGATTGATGATGATGATGAATTGATGATTGATGAATTGATGATGATGATGAACCCTTCTTCAATTAAGAATATCACAATTATTATTTAGAATTAATTAAGTCAAGTTAATCGTAAAGTAAATGTAATTTTTCTTTATTGTAGATGCGGATATTTTTTAACGTTAAAAAGTGTTGTTAATATTTTTGTAATATTCAAAAAAAAAAAAAAGAATTTGGTGGGTTTTTTTTAATTTGTATTTCACTAGACGTGAAATCAAATTTGTACATATTATTTGCACCTCCAACAATAGTTTTTTTTTTTCAATAATAGTTTTGTTCAATAATAATAGTACTTGTTCAAATACTTGTTCAATACTTGTTCAAATACTTGTCAGTTGCTTTCTTTCTTGAATAAGATTTTCGAATTCCCTCCAATATATATAATATTTTATTCTTTTAATTTCATTGTATACACTTTTTTTTGTCTCCTCTTTTTTTTCTTTTTTACATATATTTTTTTTCACTTAAATAATTTTTTCTTTCACACATATATATATATATAATATTTTTTATTCTTTATTATTGTTTTAAGTGGACACTTCTTTTAACTTCTAATATGTACATTTTTTTTTTTATTATTTGTCAAAGATTTTTTGATTATTTTGTGGGTGAAAGTAACTTAATACTTGTTGCTGTTTGTGTTTTGCGATTTCTTAATTCTTTTAATTTTTTTTTATAGGTAACTTTTGGCAAAGCATTTTCTATATACATATTAATCATTATTTTTTTTTAGTTAAAAGAATATATATCATATTTTTTATTTTTCAATTATATCACTTTGATTATAAAATAGAATATATTCTTTTTTTTTCACAAATTCTCTTCCACATATTTTGTGTACAATAATATATATATTTTTTTCATGTTTTTTTTATTATTTCCTTTGATTTTTTTTCTTTCTCTTCTCTCTCTTCTCTTCTTTTGATCTGGTAAATGCTTCAAGTATTATAATAAGTACTATACATCTATATTTTTATATATATATATTTTTTTAAATTTTTTTTTCTTAACTGTCTTTTTGAATTATATAATAATAATTATATATATATATATTTTATTAAATCGTTCGATATTTTCAAATTCAGATTTCAATTTTTACTTTATTTTTTATGGGATTATAAAATATCATAAAGGTCAATATACGCGCTTAGATTGTTACGTGTATGTTTCGCGTAATTTTAATAATAATAATAATAATAATATAATAATTATTAATTACCAACAATAATAAATAATAATTAATAATAATTAAAATTTTTTTTTAATACATAATCTATATAATAAATATTTTAATTTATACTTTAACTTTTTTTTTTTTTGGAATCTTTATAATTTTTCTAAAAATGAATAATAAAAGGAATATCCTCCTTTTTTTTAAAAAAAAAAAAAATAAATAAATAAATAATTTTTTTTTCGCGATTCACCGAAAATAAAAAATTGTATAACGATAGATATTAAATGGTATAATTAAAAAAAATGAATGAATTAACTTTATTCACGGCTACAGCTTAATTTAAGGTTCATCGTCTTTTTTTTGAAGGTTTCCCTTTTTTTATTTTTTATTGATTATTATTATTATAATTATTATTACTTAAAATAGATTCGTGTGAATGAAATTTCACCAAACAGAAATTTTTGAAATGCACAAGAAGATATTTAGGTTATAATTAAAGCAACGTTACATAATTTACATTATCTTGACTTCTTTCATAAATAATTCCTTTTACATTTGACACTTTCATTTGGCACTATCATCTCATGATTGATTGATTGATTGGTGATAAAATGATAACATTGATAACAATGATTAAGTTATTGATAACAATGATTAAGTTATTGATAACATTGATTAAATTATTGATAACATGGATTAAGTAATTGATAACATGGATTAAAAATTATTGACATAATTGTATTAGATATTTCCTATTTTATATACTTAATATATTTTATATTTTATAGAAGGGTGTGTAACTATGATCAAATGTTGTTTCTTACCATCTTCTTTTTCTTCTTCTTCAAACGTAATATTAGAGAATGATAAAAGGGTTTCATTATTTAAATTGTTTAAATTATTTAAAAAAAAAATATTCAAATCATTCAAAATATCTAAATTCTAAAAATTATTCATCAAATATCAAGAATATCAAAAATATTACGAATATCACGAATATCAAGAATGTTGATAATATCAAGAATATTAAAGATTTTTCAAAATCATCTCATTCATTATTATCTTCATCATTTTCATCATTTAGAACTATATCACCTCCGGATTTTTCGGTAGATTATTTAATAATAGGGGCTGGTGTGGTTGGACTTTCTATAGCAGAACGATTATCACAACGAAATGGAAAATCGGTTTTGTTACTTGAAAAGAATTCTAAAATAGGTGAAGAAACAAGGTAAAGAGAAAGAATAATTGATTTGAATGAATGAATGAATTAATGAATGAATTAATTAATTAAAAATTTTTTTATTAAATTTCATCAAAAATTCTAACTTTTTCACAAAATACATTTTTTTTTAATTAGTTCAAGAAATAGTGAAGTAATACACGCTGGAATATATTATCCAAATGATAGTTTAAAAACGCGTTTATGCATTCGTGGAAAACGATTACTTTATTCTCTCTTATTTTCCCAATTTAAATTAAACACCAATTCAACTCAAATAAATTATTCTTCATCTCCTAACCTTACTGATGATTTCATAATTAATTCCAATTATTTCAATAATAATAATAATAATAATAATTCTTTTTTTAAATTAACTATACCTTTTTATCCTTTAGGTAAATATATAGTTTCTCAAAATAATGATCAAACATTATATTTACATGATTTACATAGAAAATCTCAAGGATTAGGAATTCCCACATATTTTTTATCTAATAATCATAATAATCATAATAATAATCATAATAATAATCATAATAATAATAATAATTTTGAACCAAATTTAAAAGCTGAACAAGTATTGGTATCACCTACTACGGGAATATTTGATTCTCATGCTTTTATTAATTGGTTAGAATGGAAATTTCGAGATAATAGTAATGGTAATGGAAATTTGGTGATAAATTCAAAAGTGACGAATATTATTAAAGGAAATTATGGAAATGATGAAGGATATATTATAGAAATTAGTGATCCCACTTCATCTTCTTCTTCAAAAACTAAAATCTTTTCTCCAATAGTAATAAATTCGGCAGGACTTCATTCGGATAAAATAGCAAATCTATTATTACCTTTTAAATATAAGATTTATTATGTTAAAGGACATTATTATAGTTACAGAAGAAGTAGAGGAGAAGGAAATCCATTAATAAAAGTGAATCATTTGATTTATCCCGTGCCACCCAAGAATCTTAAAAATTTGGGAATTCACCTTACATTAGATTTAAATGATAGAATCAAATTTGGACCGGATGTTTTATATATTGATAATCCCAATGATTATAAGGTTGATGATTATGATGATAAAAGAAAAGAAATATTCTTAAATGCTATTAAAGAATATTTACCTGATATGAAAAAAGAAAATTTATTTGCTGATTATTCTGGAATTAGGTAATTATTATTATTATAATGATGATTATTATTATTATTATTATTAAATTTAATTATATTATTATTAAATTTATTAATTATTTTGAATTTATTAATTATTTTGAATTTTAAATTATTATTATTCTAAAATTTTTATATTATCATAATATTTTTTTATATTAATTTCTTTATTTTATATGTATATATATATGTGTGTATTTTTTTTTTTTAATAGACCAAAATTAACAAAAGAAGATGAACCTTTTAAAGATTTTATAATTAAAGAAGAATCAGAACATGGATTAAATGGATTTATAAATTTGATTGGAATTGAAAGTCCAGGTTTAACTTCTTCATTGGCAATTGCAGAAATGGTTGATAATATGTTAATTGATAAGTAAATGATGATTATGATGGTTATTATTATTATTGTTATTATTATTATTATTATTTAACATTATTTAATATGTAATTTTAAGAACGTTTTCATAAAAAAAAAAGGGGGGAATAATTTTAATTAAAAAATGAAATCAAGGAATTGGTAGTTTCAACGTTGTATCTGTTTAAAATATAAATATATATATATAATTAGATGATAATAAATAAATAAATAAATAAAAAGAAGAAAAAAAAACCAACCTTGATGGTGAACAGAATAAATAAAAGCTGCAATGGCATCAACTTCTTTTGGTTGTTGAGCAGCATAATGCTTACTAACAGCTGCCACAAGTTCTTCTTTACTTGCATATTCTTTAACTTTTAATTTATGAATACGTTTATATCTACGTAACACTGAAACATCAAAAGTATTGAAATCAATCTGTAATAATATAATTGATTAATTGATTAATTGATGAATTATAGAATTATATAAATAATTATATATAGAATTATGTAAATTTATAGAATTATATAAATAATTATATAGAATTATTTAAAATGAATTATGTAAAGGTGAATTAAGAATTTAAAAATATTATAATAATAAATATAACAAATCTATTTACCGGATTAGCAAGAACTTCTTTACCTTTACCGATTCGTTTAGAACTACCGCCACTATTACTTGTGGTGGTAATTTCGGAAACGGAATTTGATCCAGTATGTTTTGTTGAATTGGAGTTTAGGTAATTACTACTACTACCACTACCAGCTGAAGTTGTACTCGTCGAAGTTGTTGGAGCATTTGAATTGTTTGTGGTACCTTTCGTTTTGGAAGTTGCCATTTTATTTATTTATTATGATTCTTTATTATTCTTATTATTAGGGTTATTGACTTTTTTTTAAAAAATTGACAAAAATATATATATATATATATATACAATATGTACGAGAAGGGAGTAGTTAAAAAGTTTATCAAAGTGTCTGATATTTATAGTTTTGTCATGTGCTTAACTGCGGAGCGAATGCATTAATCAAGATAATTTTGATTTGTTTAAAAAGAATTCTTAATTTTTTATATTTAAATATGAAATAGTAAAGGTAATTTAATATATTTTTTTTTCGTCATCCCAACATTCCAATGGTTGAAGAAGGTTTTCTTCTTCTTCAATGCCTTTACTTTTGATTTTCGGAGTTGGTTTTTTTTTCAAACAAAAAAAAAATCTTATTTTTTTTTTATTATTTAATTCAAGAAATAAATACATATAATAATAAAAAGTTATATTTTGCATTGTTTCAGATTTCAATAAAACTAAATAATATTGCCACACACATGGCTATCAATTACACCTCCCTCGGTATTTGAGTTTTCTAGAAAACACCAGAACAAATGTATATTATTAATTATTTTTATTTTTAAAATTACACCGGCTAAACTTTTTTGCATTTGTAAAAATTCGGTAAATTCCATTAAATCCATTAAATCCGCGAAAAAAATTTTTATGCATTTATTAATATATATATATTTTTATGGGGTACAACAGTATAATTTTTATTTTTAACTTTTTATTGTATTGTGCATAATTTTTTCATAATTTTTCTTTTTTTTTTAAAAAAAAAAAAAAAAAAAATCTTAAATGTTTTTCCATATCTTTTTTTTTTTTTTTTTTTAATAAAAATTTTATATTCATATATTATTCATAATTCTAGAAGATTGTTATTGAATTTATAATACAATTGAAAAAAAAAAAAGGAAAAAGTGTATAATTCTAAAATAATAATAATAATAAAAAATAAAATAAAATAAATAATAAAATAATTTGTATTGTTGTCTAATTATGTAAAAGAAAATATTTGACCCAATATACAGTTTTGTTAGAACGAGCCAACACAATCATTGCATCATCACAAGAGGTTGCATAATTGTATCGTTATTATAAATGATTGATGGAAAATCCATGATTTCATAATTATTTTGTGTCGTATTGTTAATAATGGTGAAATCCGTAAAATCCGTAAAATCCGACCTAGCCAATGCGGCGGTTGGCGTATCTAATGATATAATTGATGGAGAGGCAATTGATGGAGATGATGACGCATTTGATGTAAAATCTGATAAAGAATTTGATGGAGATGCTGTGAAATTGGAAATAGTTCCGCTCCAATTATTATCATCATTATATAAATTATTTTGTTGAATATGATTTTCTAGAATAGAATTATAGTCATGAAGATGATCATCATCATTATTATTATTATTATTATTATTATTATTATTATTATTATCATTGTTATTATCATCATCAGAAATGTTGATTGTAGGAATACTCATAAGAAAAGGACTTGAGTATTGTTGTTGTTGTTCAGTATTATCGTAAAGATTTGAATTTAGATTTATATTCTCATTTGGACTTGTAGAATGATTATTATTTTCACTATATGAAGTATATGAAAGATTGGGACTTTCATTGTATGAATTATATGATAAATCAGAATTTTCATTATATGAAGTGAAAGAAAAGTTAGGGTAATAATGGGCAAAATAATTTTCATTTATTTCATGATGAGTAATTATGTCAGTTGTCAATATTGATTCCGATTTTACAGGTAATAAATCATTGGTAATATGATTATTAATAATATTATGATTATTATTATGATTATTAGTATTTGTGATGTTATTATTTCCATTTCCTGAGGTGGCCGATTTATTTGAAATCATTTTTGAACCAGGTTTATTAACGGAAGTGGAAGGAATAAATGAAACGAGGTTCCATTTTTCCTTTCTTTTTCTTCGATTATTCGATTTAGGGCACAAGGCTTTACGTTGAATGTGTGCTTCTCTAGCGATACGTTTATATTCTACTCTTACTTCCTCTCTCTCATTTTCCCACGCTGTCGATGCCATGGAAGAGATTACTGTCATCGGTAAAAAATGTCCTTCATCTCTTGCTGTCTTTACAAATTGTTTTCTGAAAATAATAAATGCGTTGGGTGCTCTTGTTGTTAATTTCTTTGTTCCATCAGGAGATTCACGATGAGCGATAAGATCTTTTGCATTTATTTCAGGTGGAAAAGGTACTTGGATTTTTGGCAATGGATTATTATTATAATTAATAATTTTAGTATTTGATGATGATTCTGTTACGTTTGCCATCTTTTTTTTTCTAAAAGATACTTAAAGAGTAATTTATATAAAATTTCTTTTTTTTTGATTCAAAAGAAATATGAAATATAAGTTTGTTTTTTTTTTTTTTGAGGGAGAAATTTTATCTATTTATATTTTTCAATCAAATTGTGTAACCTTTTTACATTAAAAAGATTATCTAATCATTAACTTTAAAAGGAGATTAAGGCTGTGCTTTTTCATGATAATTTTTCGGTTAAATGTAATTAACAATTTTTAATTTTTATCCGGAATATCACAATTAGAAATCAAATAATTGCGTAATAAATATCGTTTAAAATCCAAAGATATATTGTATATTTTATTGACTTTGTTGTTACATCGAAACATAATTACATAATTCGTCTTTTGTTTACCAATTTTTTATGAAAATGAACATTTCAACTATTAATCAAAATTGGTATTATATATATATATATACTGTATATTTAATTATAGCGTTTCAACTCGTGATTAATTGAAAATATAAAATAAAAGATGAAAATAAAATCTGAAAATGAAATAAAATAGAATATAAAATCCGTAGTAGAAAATTTTTTTTGCGGACAATATGACCTGTTCCAAGTAATTGTCAAAAAACTAATTATAAAATAAAATCTCATAAATTATAAATTGTAATGCGTAAGAAAAATTTTCCTGGAATGTGGCGAGAAAAAGTGGCTGTAAATTTCTGAAATTTTTACTAAAAAAAGAATCACATTTTTTATCTTGGCATTCATCGAAAATGTTCTAAGAAGAAAATTCCCTATTTTTTTTTTTTTTAAAAAAAAAAAGAAATCTCTTTCACACAAGATAACTTTTTACCAATTACATATACAATTGCATATACAATTACTAGATATAATATAAAAGATAAAATATATAATATAAAAGATAATATAAACAAATAATTTAAAAAAATTCCATTTTAAAAATTAGGAATATATACGTGCATAAACTTTATTAAACAAACATATAAATTTAAAAATAGAAACTTACAGATTACATATTTATATACAATAAATTTTGCTTTAAGAAAAGCATTACAACCTAGTGCAGATATAAAAACAAATAATAATAAATAATAACGTGGTTTATAATTTAATTTTTTTTCAACAATGAACCAAAATGGAAATTTCAAATTCTTCAATCCAATTATTTACCCAGTTTATTAATAAAATTCTGTGCGCCGAGAGATTTTTTTTTTTACGGAATAATTTCTACAAAAAAGATTATTTATGCATGAAATGTTTGCATTTTGCATTATGAGGCTCACTTCATTATTGCAATATAATACCAAAAACTAGTATCCTATTTATATTCGTAACACAGGTTACTATGTTTATATAATATTAGTAAATGTATTTATTGCATATTTAGTTTATTTCTGGAAAAAAAAATTTATAATCTGTAATTAAAAAATTAATCTTTTGAAACAATTTCTTGGTAATGGATCTCTTTTTTTAATTAATTAATTCTTTGGTTAGGATTGTAATTGCCGTTGTCATTATTCATAACAAATTCTATATTTGAAATTTTAAAATAAAGTAAAAAAAAAAAAAAAAAAAAAGAAGGGAACATAATTTAATAATTTTATCATAGATATTAAATATAGCAATATATTAAAATATATTAATGTATTTTAAATAAATAAACAATAAAATTCTTTTTATAGATTCTTTTAATCCTGTTTTTACCACCTATACAAAGAAACTTAAGGAAACTAGTAAAACTTGATCAACTGATCGTCATCGTTCGAACATTAATTTTATCATCTTTTGTTCTTTGAATTTTGAATAAAACGTTGATATTCATATAAATATAAATATATTTATATATATATAACGGGATTAAAATGATTCTACGTAGAAGTTTTAAGGGAAGATTTTCGTGATATTCGTGATATCCCTGATTCCAAAAGGGTTTAGATGATTCGAAACTTCTCCCAATTCTACAATTAGAAAAGATTTTATTTTTACATTGCATCATGTTTGATTGTATTAATTAATAACGGGGGGATTAGTTCAACATTTCAAAATGTTAATTTTTTTTTTAATGACATGACATAATGGTTTTAGGCTGAAGTTATGTTCTAAATTTAATTTACTCTTGGCACTAAAAGAAATCTTTTTTTTTCTTTTTCTTTTTTTTTTTGAAATCGCATGTTGATTTTTATTTCCTAAGGTGTTATAGGATCAAATCCTTATGGATATAAGTTTTCTATATCGAAAATTCTTGACTACAGTTATCTTCTCTTGATGCCTTGCATTGATTGTGTTTTTTTTGAATACACAATTTCAATAATAATAACGATATGATTTGACCGTGATTCATTTTACAAAAGTTTTATTACCTTTTTAATAACATGAACTTTGTAAGTCTCTTATCTTGTCATTACTGTCATTTGCATTCACTTACAATATACAATATATTAAAAATAGAGGGTCATGATTTTGCTTAGTCACGTAACTTAGAAGATAACCTTGGGCAAAATGACTTACGTAGTAAAAATATATTCTACATATAAAAAAATGGATTAGTAATGTTATGTGAGCATGTGAGCGTGAGCATCTGATCAAGGAAATTTTTAAAAATGGCCTGATCATTTGCAGTAATAGTAACACTACAGATTTCTTTTGTAACTTTGTAAATTTCAGTCAATATAAAAGATTAAAATTCCTCTGAGGAATTCAACGTTATTTTTTTTTTCCGATTGAACCTGTTTGAATTCTCGGATCGAATGTTTAATTATACCCGATAATAACAATTCAAATTATAAAAAATCTCCGGCAAATCTCTTAACCGTAAGGGTACCCCCGTTCCGCAACTTTATTTATCATGTGATGCTAATTTAGGTAGTCCATGATTATAAATCACTATTTTTAGAAATATATTTGTCGCACTTTTACCAATAAAATTTCATCAATCTTTACTGCGATTTTTTACTGTATAATTAATAAATTGACTATCAACTTTGTACTATTTTAAAGGGAAACATGAATGTAATGCTAGAATATCATAGATTGTTCCTATTATTAGGTTATATAGCGGAATCGGATCCTTTTGTGCCTGAGCTTTGTATAATGCATCGAAATATACTTTTCGATCAAGTTGTTGAAAAACAGGAGGTGGATAACCAGCATGTGAAAGATATAATGCCATGAGTGAACGACCAACACGTCCATTACCATCATAGAACGGATGAATATGAAGAAAAGTCGAAAGTATGTGACATGAGCTTATAAGAGGATTATTATAATTTTCATCATCAAGATCGTTATTGATGACGACGTTCTTATTGTAAAATTGTACAAATTTTTCCATCAACGTAGGTATTTCTTCTCCGTACTATATGGAACACAATAGAATTCATAATCGAATTCTTGGCATGCAAAGAAAATAATAATACTGGAAACATACCGGATATATTGTCAAATGATAACCCATTGCCTGCATTGATACTGTTCGGAACTTTCCTGCTTTTTGAATTTTACCCCATACACTAAAATTTGCCTGCGGAATATCTCTTAAAAGAATACAATGAATTTTTTTTATATTATCAATGTTTATTTCTGTTTTTGATTTGAGCTCAGTATTATTAAATAAGAAATAGGTTGAAAGCAGGTGATTACGAATTTCAATAATATCAATTTCACTTTCAGGTTTATCAAGAAGAGACTCCGGAATCGGAAATTGTGCACCTTCATTTTTCAACAAATCATCAATATTATAATCTTGATTCATTCTTTCCCAAATTGTTTGCGATTCTTCAATTCCTAATGAATTCCCTTCTATAGCACAACTTTGATGCGAAAAACTTACGATCATACGTTGCAAAAGATCATTAGTTGAAATGTTGATAGTATCTTTGATGATAGACATCTCCTCTAAAAAATCACATTTTCTTTCATAATCTTTTATTGACTCTATTGAACTCAAAAAAAAACAAATTTGTCATTTCCGAGTGAAAGTTATGAAAATATAAAAAAAATGATGATAAAATTCCTACCATAATCATGACCCTTAGCACGAAATTTGGATTCGAAGGGACGAAAATAATTTTCCCAAACTTTCCCAGACTTACATAGATTCAAATATTCCTTTGATCCCTTCTCGAATTGTGAAAAGGAAGGAGTGTAAATCTACGAGAAAAGAAAAAAAAAAAAAGTAACTATATTTCTCAAAACCCCCGGATTTCACAAGATAAAATGAAAGGTATATACCTCTTTTAATAAAGCGTTCCTCTCTTCACGTTGAGCGTACGAAAGGTACCGAAAATTGTTGAAGGCAGACCTCGTCAAAAAGGAAATACGTGTTCTACATGACATCATTATTGAGAGAATAATTCTTTGGATCACGTTCATTTCATGCTGTTTTTGAAATTTATGTATCGTCGATAATTGCACATGATTTTTAGAATTACATAATTACAGTACATATGAGAACTACACTTCCCCGTGATTACGTCATAATAAAATACACGTGAGGTGGAATTAGCCATTTATATATATATATATATTTGGTTCTGGCCCTTACTATCAGCACTAATTCAGTCCCTCAATATCTCAATTTCAGTTTTACTAGATTTTTTAGAATTATTATTTATTACGCAAGAAAAATAATGTGCGTGAATGTGTTTCTTACAATGTTGATCAAGCATAACACATAAAAATTAAATATGTCAATTTTATTTTTATTATTGCTGTAACATAAATATTTATTGTACAACCGTTTCACCATTACAGGGTAAAAATTTTCAATTCATAATTATCATTATCATAAGGGAAAAAAAAAATAATAATAAATTATGATTGAATGATGAACCAATTAGAATTTGGTTTCTTTGGATTTTTTTTTATAGACAAGAATCTACAAAAATAAACAGTTGATTTAAATAAACTTGCCAGTCTGAGATGTTTTTTTTTGTTTGACCAGTGCATTAAAAAAAAAAATAAAAATATGTTTTTTATTTTTTTTGGAACACTAATAATGATTTAATTAATAACTACCAAAATTAGAGTATGAGAAAATTATTATGTTTTATTTATTTTTATTTTTGCTTTTTTTTTTTTTTGTGCAAAAATCTCCAATTTATTTTACGTAATGTGGATTTAGCATCATGTAGAATTCGCATAATAAATAATTGATTTATTGTAACTGAATAAAGTTTAGTGAAAAAAGAAAGTGTATAGTATAGAAATAAAGAACAGATGCCCTCTTGTTTAAAACTTAAACTTATTAAACTTTGAAGCCTCCCAAAAAACTTGTGGCCAATGTAACAATGTGATCATTAAATCTAGATGATATTTGCTTTAAGTATTTAATTTTTTTGAATTGTTTCATCATTGGACATGTGAGAAAAAACTGACTTGATGAGAGACGAATTTTTAACCTGAATTATAATAAATTACATATAAATAAATAAAAAAATCAATCACTGAGCTTAATTAATTTTTAATTCAAAGCTTTAAGTTTTCGCCTTTCAAAGCAAAAAGCAAGCATCACGTGAAAGCGGACATAAAACCTGATAAACTAAAGCATAAGCCAACTAAAAAGTATGTACGTTATCTATATGTGTTTAAGACCTTCAAATAATTAATTATAGTTGTTAGATATGAAGACACGTTGTTGTTGTTGTCGTCGTTCAAGTTTAGCTTTTCCTATTTTAAACCAAGTTTTGACTTTCCATTCACAATATATAAAAGGAAACTTCTTTTACTACCGTTGTTTTTAATTCCTTTACCTTTTGAAAAATTCAGAATATATAATGTCCCCTCCGTCACCTCCAATACACTACTCTGATTTCACTTCGACGCCAATCATAAGAATTTACACTCCGCCATCGTCACCCCCAACAATGTCAGCAACAGGACAAGAGGAATGGGATAGTGTTGATGATTTCTCTGTCGATTCTTTACCTGCTGAAGATTCTTCTTCCACCGCTCAAACTACTTTTACACCAAGCTCACCACCCGAAGAAATTAATTGTGAAGAAATTTCTAATGAAACTGATGTTCAAAAGAATTCTTCAACAGAGATTTTACAAAAAATGGGGTGAGCGTTTTTTTTTTATTTGTACTCATAACGAATAAACATACAATAAAATTTATACTTATTCATTATCCATAAAAAACAATATTAAAAATATTTTATTTTTATTTCTACAAAAAAAAAAGACATTGGTTTTATAATACACGATTCATCCAATATATGAAATCAGATGAAAGATCTAGGGTCAAACATGTTTATTCAACCAATCCCATATGGATGTTAGGAATAGAATATAAATTTATAGGTAAAATTCAAAAATTATTTTCAGAAAAAAAAAAATCGCTCTTTTAATTATAATAATAATTATAATAATAATAATTCATATATTGTTTCAAATTAGAGGATACCGGATCAGTAAGTTTTCCGAAGCAAGATAAGGATTCTCGAGGTGGTCGAGCATCATCTTTATTAAATTTCATGTTTGGATCCGCTGAAGAAGAGGAAGATTATTGTGATGTACCTTCACATAATCGAAGTCACAGTGATGAATATTTAAAAGTTGGGAATTCACATAATATAATTGAAACATCACAATTAGGAATTTTACATCCTAAAGGGAAATTAAATTTAAATTTAAATGTACCATCAAATGGACCTAACGCCGTGATAAGACGTTTAAGGTCATTATCATTCTCACGTAGATCTCCACCATTAGAATTATCACCATCATCATCAATAATTTCTTCTCAATCATCACCACCTAGTGTTATGATGGGAAATTTAAATACGACTCATATTTATTCGAATGGAAAAAGAATTCGTTCTCTTTCATTTAATAGAAAACAGGATAAACCTGATTTATCGTCATCTTCAACTTACATAAGGAATCCAGAATTTCAAACAAATAATAATTTGCAACCTTATAATATTCAAAGATTATCAATTGCACAAAATATTTTAAAAAATATTAATGTATCGAATCATGAGAATGAACCTACAAGTCCCACAAGTCCTATCATTTCCAATTATAATAATAATAATAATCATGGAGGATTTGCACCTAAATCACCTAAAAGGACACGTAGAATGTCATTCACGGGACTTTTTTATAAAGATAAAAATAAGTTAACATCACCACCATCACAAAGACTTTATCCACATTTGGAGGCAGAAGGAGATTATGAACAAAAATATTCAATAGATGATCCAAGATTTAATAATACTAGTATAGATGGATTACAAAGGAAACAAATAGAAGTTACATATCCTGAGAATATAACTTATAGTTCAGAAGAAGAAAGTGATCTTAGTGACATAATTAATGAAGTTGACATACTTTCAGGTGATAATTTATCAGTGAAAACTATAACTCGAGGGTCACTTCCAACACAAAATGACAATTCAATTCATTCAAATTTTGAAATAATAAAAGACATTGATATTAATAAAGATATTATTATTTCGGATGGTTCACAATCTACAAATAAATTCTCAGATACAGGATCAGTAAAGTCAACAAGTTCTTTCAAATCATTAACCCCAACTCCTACCAGTCTTTATAGACCGGATTCACTTGGAACGTTAACGCCGGATCAAAAAATATTGATGGATTTTGTTTTGGATTTTCAATCAAGAATATATTGTTCTTATCGTAAAGATTTTTTACCTATCGAACCAGCATTTCATACAACCGACACAGGATGGGGTTGCATGCATAGGACTGGACAAAGTTTATTAGCACAGGGATTTTTGTGGGTTCTTTTAGGAAGAGGTATATATAAAATGTTGAATTAATTATTTTTTTTATTTTTTCTTGGCATAATGTATTTGGTTTTATTTATTTAGACTGGAGATTACATAATTTTCAAACCGACTCTGATTTATTAATTTACAGAAAGGTATATTCCTTATATTCCTTATATATTATTATTCATCTAATAGATTTATTCATTTTATATGTTTATAAATACTTATAAATATTTTATATATATAAAAAAAAAAGATTTTGCGTTGGTTCATGGATGGTCCAGAACCAGAACATTACTATTCTATTCACAACATAGCTCGTGCTGGAATTTCATTGGATAAAAGAATTGGAGATTGGTTTGGACCTGCTACAGTTGCTCACGCAATAAAGTGAGTTAATATTAAATTAATATTTGAATATTGAATTTATTAATATTGTAATTATTTAACATTGTAATTAATCAATATTGTAATTAATTAATTAATGAAATCTCTTTTTCTTTTTTTTTTTAATTCCCTTTAATTTGTTTCTTTAGACGATTGTCATTGTATCATAAAGAATGTCCATTGGTGATTTATGTTCCAACTGACAATACGATATATAAAAGTGAAATTGCCACTTATGCATTAGGGGAATATGAATCAAATAGTTTATTTATTGATCAGAGACCCTGGAAACCTGTACTTATATTATTTTCTGTTAGGTACTAAATTAAAATTTCATGAATTTTTTATGAGATATAATTTATCAACAAAAAGATATGATTTTATATTGTTCAACTTAATTTAGGTTAGGCACTGATAAATTTAACCTAAGTTATGCAGAAAATTTGAAGGTAAATTTATTTATTTATTTTTTTTATATTCAAAAGTATTTACGAATTTTCTTTAATTGATTTTATTTGATTGATATTCGTAAATGTTTTTAATTTATTTTTAGAAACTGTTTAGTTTTCCTCAATTCTTGGGAATTGCAGGTGGAAGGCCCGGAAGATCATTGTATTTTGTGGCTGTTCAAGGTCTGTTTAATATATTAATATTATTTATTACATGCAACAAATTTTTAATTTTTATCCAAATAAATTATTTTTTTTCTGTACTTAGATGATGAACTTTATTATCTCGATCCTCATTTTGTTCGTCCCGCCATAAATCTCAATAAAGTCACGGAATTTCCCATCGAGGTAATTGCAAAAATAAATAATAATTAATTTTTTTTTTCTTTCACCATTTATTTCTGCGAATTTTCATATATATCTATCTATATATATATATATATATATATATTTTTTTAAAAAAAAAAAAGGATTATCATTCAACCATAATTCGAGCTATGGATATTTCCGAAATGGATCCATCAATGCTTTTGGGATTTTTATGCCAAAATTCAAATGATTTTGATAATCTTTGTGAACGATTTGATAAGGTAAATAATAATAAAAAAACATTCGATATAAATTTTTTTTTAAAAAAAATTATGATTATTTTAAATAAATATGTATATTCTCATTGTTTTATATAGGAAATGAATTCACAATATCCAATCTTAACAATATTGAATAGTTTCCCGATTCACAATTCTTGGGCAAGTACTAAATCATTGAGTGAATCGTCAAGTGAAAAGTCGGTACTTGATGGGTCTATTATTGTTGAGACAGAAGTTGAAGATGATATTGAAGATCTAAAGGAAATGGTTGCACATGAAGAAGGAGGTGGAGAAGAAGGTGGAGAGGATGATGATGATATGATTGAACTTCATGTTGGGGATAATAATGGTTTACATACTCATCGTGATTCTGTCTCTACTGAAGAAAATTATGAACTTTTGTAAAATTATTGTATTCTATATAACTATAAGGGAAGGCAATTTTTGGAATTTAACAATTATCCTTTTAAATTATTTCTTTAGAATATAAAAAAAAAATTGTAATTATATTTTATATTCTGCTAATTTTGGTTATTCCTGTCTTGTAGTTTTAATATTAATACTTTAAAGTATTCAAAAAAAAGACTTGCTTATTGTATACATTTCTTTCTATTTTTTTTTTTTATTCATTCAAAATTAATTAACATTGCTTTTTTCACTAATAATGATTTTTTTTTAGCAAATGTAAATAATATATTTATTATAAATGATGATAATAGGACAATAGAACCTTGTGATGTGAAAGAAGGTTTACTCAACTTATCTATAATTCTTTCTTTTTTGATGAAATCTGAATCAAATCAAAAATAAATAAAAATTTGAAATCAACTTATTTTTTTAATAATATTAATAATATTTCACTGTTAATAATTTATCACTCTTTATTAATTATTAAATTATCTATTAAGAAAATTTCCATGTACAGTATTATATTATATTAATTTTTTTTAACATCCTCCTTAGTTTTATAATTCAAAATGGTTTAAATTGGTTACAGATCTTTTGCATAAGGTTTTCAAGTCTTTTCACGAATCCCAAGATTACTTCAAGATCAAGAATTTTCTTTTTGGTTAACTCAAGAAAACCCTTACTTGAAAGTTTTTGTTCTCTAATAATATCAATGTATTCACCTTTAAGATCTAATTCACTTTTTATGGAATGCAAATATTTAAGAACATCATTTTGCTTTCATTTTTTAACTTTTTTAATTAATGAAAAAATCTTTTGACTTTTTATTATTTGAGAAAATGGTCAAATATGAATTTGCATGAATTAGAGAAATTAACTTTTGGAAAATGAAATTTACATATAAAATAAATAAATAAAATTTTTATATGTAAAACTAACAAGTATTTTTTTTTCTAGTAGTCACCTATTACTAAAACATGACTGGTATAATGTAATACAGATATATTTATATAAATTATAATGTTATATAATATAGAATTAAATAAATAAATGGGATTTGAATTTAGAAATAAGCTCTAATCTTTGATATTTGAGTTTAAATGTGAATCTATCTAAATGTAATATTTTAATATTAAGGGCAGAATTAGAATTTTATACTGTACTATACTAATATCAGTAATTATATTAATTCAAAAACCTTTGAAATTATATCACAACATTAGATTTTGAAGGTTATTGATTATATTGTAACCCTTCGAAATCAAAATTTAATGGTTAAATTTCGATACGTATTATTTCATTATTGAAAATCTTCAAAGTTTAATACTAAATTTTTTAATAATAACGTAAACTTTCAAAATTCAACAACTAGTATTTTAATGTATTTTGTTTCAGGTTTATTGTTTTCAGATTACTTCAAATTTAATTGTTTTCATTGTAATTCAATATATATTATAAAAAATTTCATTTTGTAATATTTTATTACTTTCTGAATTTTTACATAATTTATTATTAATTTTATTATTAAAAAATGATAATAAATATTTTATAATATTTTTTTCTATTTTT